>JACEFZ010018407.1:0-122500 GCA_014155875.1 Cepaea nemoralis
CGAATCCGGCAAACAGAGGAAGGACCGCGTCACGCCAGGGACAAAGGTCCGGAGAAAGGGCGCGCAGGAAACAATGGAGAAAGAGCCGGCCAGAGGGACAAACAGCCAGGAGGGAAGGACACGGGACAAAGGGGCAGAAGGCAAGCGAACCGGGAGCAGGCAGCGCCGCGAGCAGAAGACGCAGCAGAGGGTGGGCCCCACGGGGGAGGAAGGGGAGGGGGACTCCAGCAGGAACAGCAGGAAGAGAAGCGACGAGAACGAAGACAGACTAACGTGGGAAACGCGGGGGGAACGAACCAGGGGAGGCAGGCAGCGAGGGGGGATGACCCAAGCGCGCATCCAAGGACACAATGAGCGGGGGGAAGGGCCCCGCACGGAGAGGAGAAAAAAGGAGGAGGAAGGAATAGGTAAGAGGGAAGAGAAGGGTGGTGAGGAGAGGGGAGACGAGGGCAGGAGAAGGGATAAAGGAAGACGAGGAAAGATTGTGAGGAGAGAAGGAAAGAAGGAGAGGAAGGGAGGAAGGTGGGGGAAGGAAGAGAAAGGAAGAGATAGCAGGGATGAGAGAGAGGAGAAACGTAGGACAGTGGAATGGAGAGAAAGATGACTGAAGGGAGGGAGGAGGGGTGTATTGAAAATGAAAAGGCTAGAGATGAGGAAAATAGGGAGAGACAAAAGGAAAGGGAAGGAAAAAAAGAAGAAGAAATGAGTATTGAATTAAGAAATAAAATGTGACGTTAAAAGAAAGAGAATTATGTAGATGAAAGAAGCGGATGGAATAGGTTAGATACCTTATTTGTATATAAAATTAATATTATAGTAAAGATCTATTATAAATATAGTGATATAGGGATGATGGAAGAAAGTATGGTGATGATAAGTTTGGATCAAGAAAAGATAGAAGAGAGGGGATGAGACTTTGAGATATAAAGAGGAGAAGAATGATTAAGAAGTAATTTAGTGATAGATGTATAGTTATAATAGAGAAAGAATAATAAGGATAAGTCGGAAAAGTGAGTAGAAGATGATGGAAGAGAGAGATAAAGAATATGTAATAAAATAATGAAGATAGATGTAAAATAATAATCTCTAGTAGTAATATTGATAGAAGTATAGTTAATAGAGTTTTTATATTTACTTATGATATATAACCTGTATAATGAGTGGTAGTTATAATTATGATATAAAGTTATTATTAATTATTGATTAAAATTTTATATATATAGATATAAATAAGGTAGGTTGTCTTTTTGTAACATTAAGAAGTAATACATTATAAAATAAATGACATTTATATAAATATATAATATATAATAATATTTAAATAAATATATATAATTAATATATAATAAATATTAAATATATACTTATTTATAAATATATAAAATATAACAAATAATTAATAAAAATTATAATAAATATAATATTATAACAATAAATAAAAAAATTTAAAAATAAAAAATATTAATATTAAAAATAATTAATATTATAAAATCAGATTATTAATTATAAAGTTATTTTATAAATGTAATTAATATATAAATAATTAAATTAAATATATTAATATAAATATATTTCATATAATATTAGAATTATAGAATATAAAAATAATACAAAAAATGATTAATATATATTTTATGTGAAATTATAGTAATATATATTATGTGATATAAATACATTTTATTATAAATTTAAGTAATTAAATATATATATATATTAAATAATGTATAATTAATATAATATATAGAATGATAACAAATAAGTAAAATTATTATATTTATAAATATATAGACTTGTTTAGTAAAAAAATAAAAATTAATTATAAAGAGAAATATCTATTATATATGTAGTTGAAATATTTTATAAATGTATAGAATTATAAAGTTAAGTATTATATAGAATTAGCAATATATTTATAATTATTATAGTTATTAATAAATTAATATAATTAATATTGTTATTATTACAAAGATTATAAATATATAATATGAATATATATTAATGTTTATAATATTATTATTAATAATTAATATTATTATAAATTTTAATATATATATTTTAATAATAAATATATAAAATATAAATACTATATAATTATGTAGATAGTATTAGATAATTATAATTAAATAATATAATATTAATGATATATAGAATATTAATTAATTATAATATATATAGTATAATTATAATTAATATAATTAATAATATTAATATAAAAATAAGTAAGATTATTAATAAGAGATAATAATTTATATATAAAGACTATATAATAAATAAAATATAGTAATATTATATAAATATAAATTAAATTTAGATATTATATTTATTGTTATATGATAAAAATAGATATAAAATAAGTATAATATTACATTATTTATTATATTAATATAATAAAATTTATAATAATTTATTAAAATATAATATTATATATATTAGTTTAAATTATTATTTTAAAATTTATAATTATATATTTAAATTTATATTTATAAAATATATATATAATAATATAATTGTATTAAATTTAATAATATATAATTATTAAATAATTAATTATATAATTATAAATAAATAATTATTAAATTATATAAAATTAAAATAATTAAATAATATATAATATATTAAATAATATTATATATTATATTTAAATAATAATATAAATAAATATATTATATATTATATATAGATAATATTAATAATATTATATTATATAAATTTATTTTAATATAAATAATATATATTTATATATAAAATAAATTATATATTAATATTTATATTAAATAAATATATAATTTAAAATATTTAATTAATAATAATATAATATATATAATATATTATATTAATAATTATTTAATTATTTTAATTATAATCATATAATATTAATATTATAATATTATTAATATATTTATTTAATATATAATATTAAATTAAATATATTTAATATTATAATAATATATTATATAAAATAATATATAATAATAATATTTAATATAATATAAATAGATAATATATAATTTAATATATTATATTTTAATATAAAAAATAAATATATTAATAATTTATTATTATATAAATAATTATATTATATAATTATAAAATAATTTATAATATATAATATTATATATTTAATATTATATAAATAATAAAAATATATATTAAATAAATTTTAATTTTATTTATATAATTATTAAATATATATAATAATATAAATTATTTATTTTATATAAAATTAATATTATTATATTATTATATATTATTTTAATAATATATATTATATATATATTATAATATTTAATATATATAATAATAATATATTCAATTAATAAATATTATAAATAAAAATTATTATTATATAATATATATAATAATATATATTATTAATAAATTTTATTATAATATTAATAATATAAAATATATAGATTATATAAATAATATATTATAAAATATATAGTATATTATATTATATAAAATTATAAATATATTTATATTATTAAAAATTATATTATAATATATATTATTATTAATTTATTAGATATTATATTAATTTAATAATTATTTTATATTAATATATATATATAAAATATATATATAATTTATATTATATTTTTATATTTTTATATATTAAATTATAGTTTATAATTATAGTATTATATAATTATAAATATAATAATATTTATATAATTATATATATTATATTAATTAATTATTATTATATAAATATAAATATATAATATAAATATAATTTAATATAATATAAATTATATTAATAAAATAATATATTTTAAATAATATTTATTTAAAATATAAAATAATATTATAAATAATATATATATAAAATTATTATATTATATATTATATTATATATTATTAAATTATATATATTATTATTATATATATATTAATAATATAATATATAAATTATTAAATATAATAATATTATTAATTTTATTAATTTTTATTATTATAATAAAATATTTATAATAAATATTATATTTTATATATTTTATTAAAATAATTATATTATTTATAAATTTTAATATAATATTAATAAAAATATATTTATTTAATAATATTATTAAAATATTTATATAATTATATAATATTTATATTAATTTAAAATTTATTTATAATTAATAATTATATATTAAATATAATATAATATAATATATAAATATATTAATAAATTATATATATAATATATATAATATATTATATTATAAATATAATATTTATATAATATATATATAATATTTAATTAAAATATATTATTATAATAATATATTATTTTAAAATATTATATTTATTTATATATATTAATATATATTAAAAATATATTAATTATATTATAATATATAAAAATTATATTTATATTATAATATAAATATATTATATTATTATATATTAATATTTTTATTATTTATATATATATCTTATAAATAATAATTATAAATATTATTATATATATATTTATAATATATTATATTATATTAATTATATAATTAAATTTTATAATTAATATATATAATTATTATTTTAATTATATATTATAATATATAAATATATATAATAATTATAATAATATAAATTATTTAAATTAATATTTATTTTATAATTATTTATAATATAATTAATATATATATAATAAATATTTAAATTATTATTATTTATATAAAATAATTATTAATTATTATAATATATATAATATTATATTAAAATTTATTATTTAAATAATATATAAATATTTTATTAAATAATATTATATATAATATAAATATTTTTAATATATTATAAATATATTTAATATTAATTATATTATTTTTTTATATAGAATATTTAATAAATATATATATAAAAATTAATTTTATTATATTATTAATTAATAATAAAATAAATTTTAATATTATTTATAATAAAAATAATTATTAATAAAATTTATATATATATAAAAAAATATATATATTATATTTATTATAAATTATAATATAATTTAATTTAAATAATATTAATAATTAATATATAATTTAAATAATTAATATATATATAATAAAATATTATATATTATTAATTTAATATATTATATTATTTATATAATATATATATATTAATATTAAATAATAAATTATAAATATATATAAATTTAAATAATTAAAATATATAATATATATATATATTTTAAAATTATAATTTATTTAATTATTAAAATAATATAAATATATTATATATTATATAATATTTAAATAATTAATATTTATAATATTTATTATAAAAATAAATATAATATATTAATATTATATATATAATTTTATTATAAATTATATTAATATATTATAATTATATATTAATATATAATTAATATATTTAATATTATATTTTATAATAAATTATTTATAAAAAATAAATTATATATATTTAAATTAATAATTATTAATTTAAATAAAATTAATAATTTATTTTAATATATATTTAATTTAATAAATAATTATATTTATTAATTTATATTATATATTATTTATAAATATTATTTAATTTTAAAAAATTATAAATAATTATATATATTATAAAATAATATATATATTAATTTATATATTTAAATAAATATTTAATTATAATATTATTAAATTATATAAAGATATATATTATAATATTAATTTTTATTTTAAATATTATAATTATATATTTTAATATATAATATATAATATAATATTAAAATTATATATATATTTATTTTTATATATTAAATATAAATTAATATTAATATTTTACTATAAATTTATATAGTATATATATTTATATATTATTATTAATATTAATATAAATATTTATTTTATTTATTAATATAATTATATTATATAATTAAATAATATTTATATATTAATTATAATTATATTAATTTTATTTAATAAAATTAATATAAAAATTATTTATTAATATTTAAATATTATTATTATTTTTAAAATATAAAAATTATAATATGTAAAAATATTATTTAATAATTATATTATAATATATATTATATTATAAATTTATTTTAAATATTATTAATAAAATATTATTTATATTATAATATATAATAAAATATATAATTATTATTAATAATATTATATAATTATTATAAATATTTAATAATATATAATTATAAATATAATATTATATTATATTAAAATTAATTAATTATTATTATTTAATATATATCTATATATATTAATATATATTATTAATTTATTAAATATATATATATTATTTTATATAATATATATTTATTATTAAATTAATTATATTTAAATATATATATTTTATAATATTTTATATAAATATTAATTTAATATAATATTATTATTAATTTATTATAATAATTATATTAATATTTAATATACAAATATATATAATATAAAATAATTATATATATGATATTATATATATTAATAATTATATTATTTATATTATAAATATATAATATTATATAAATAATAATATTATATATTTATTTTATTAATTTTAATTTATATAATATATATTATTTATATAATTAAATATATATATATTATTATTTATTTATTTTTTTTTTAAATTATAATTATATTATTTAATATATTAAATATATATATATATTAATATTATTATTAAATATTATTATAATATATTATAATTATTAATAATATAATATAATAAATTTAAATTATATAAATATAATTTTATATTATAATTATATTTATATATATTATTTTTATAAATATATAATATTAATATTTTATATATATATAATATATTATATAATAAATTCAATAATATATTTAGATTAAAAATTAATATTATAATAATATAAAAATATATAAATAATTAAATTTATAATATAATAAATTATTTATAAATATAAAATTAAATTATAAATTAATTTTATATATAATATTATATTATATATAATTATTATATATTATTATAAATATATTATTTATAAAATTATTATATAATATTTATAATATAATTTAAATATCAATAATTATATATATTAATTACTATATATAAATCAATATAAAATAAATAATATAATAAATATATATAAAATATATATAAAATAAATAGATAATAAAATTAAATATATATCTAATAAATTATTAAATATATATATAAAAATATTATATATAATAATAATAATATATATAAAAATAAAAATATTTAAAATAATTATTATATATTATATATATCATAATATATATTATACTAAAATTATAAAATTATATATTATATAAATCACAAAAT
Organism: Cepaea nemoralis; assembly: GCA_014155875.1. NCBI lineage: Eukaryota > Metazoa > Mollusca > Gastropoda > Stylommatophora > Helicidae > Cepaea > Cepaea nemoralis. The sequence continues at coordinate 7,252 of JACEFZ010018407.1, forward strand.
AATATTATTAAATATAATATAATTTAATATACAATTAAAAAATTTATTATTAAAAATATAATATAAATAATATATAATAAAATTATATATAATTAAATATAATATTTTATATTTTATTACTATATATACATACCAAATGACAATCCCATAACATCATTTATGAAAAAGACTATAAGACAATCACACCTCTGTGTATTTACAACAATGTAAACAAAAGATTAACTCCTAAGTGCATGAAAAAGTCAAGCGAGAATATTTCTCTCTCTATCTAACAAACTATTAAAGTTGTATACAGATGTGAGATAGTAATATTTCTCCATCATAAGAGCAGAAATACAAAATAAGCACTCAGAAAGAACACTTTATAACACAAAGACTCGTTGTAAAAGATAAGCAGTTAGGAACTAAAATAGGTATCCAAAAGCATATCAGAAAGGTGACTGATAGCAAGATTACATTGTAAGCCTTATGAAAGCTGATTGGACAACATGGCGATGTACAGACTGCGTGACTCAAACCAACATTTCAATGAAAAGTGATTCTCATATTTTTCACACACACAACTTCAATCATGATATTAGTTCTATCAAAGCATTCATCCTAATACATAACATGATATGTTTTAAAATGCTCACTCTAAGCGCAGAGAATAAGTGGGCTATTAAATTAAGCCCCACTGAACTAATGTGTGGCTACTTTCTAGAACAAAACACGGCGAGTGCTGGGCCCGGCTTTGTCCAGCTAAGCCTTTGTTTCCGGGGCTCAGCCAATCACTTGGCCTTAAATTCAAACCACAGTTCGTTTCGTTGAGTATCCCGTCCTAACTTTTAATAGCCTCTACTTTTCAGGTAGCGCTGTAAAGGACTTAGGGATGATACATACATGTCACACGGGAGTACAAGGAAATGAGCGGGCTGACAAGCTCTCAGGTAAAGCTAAATGGAGGGCTGGAAGCGCCATGGACCAGGCTGACATTCTAAATGCTCTACGAGAAGTAAGACTTGTGCGAGAACCAAGTGATGACTGCGAATCTACAACCATGTTCAAACTGCGAGAACAGCACATAAATTGAGGGGTGGCCAAACAAGAACACTAGGCAGGGAGCCAAAGAAGATTGATAAACCAACACAGAACTGGTGTCGTTAGCAGCTATACGCTGCGGGATCCAATGACCTCCGAAGCGAAGCAAGCCACTCTGCGCGGAGCCTGCCTGTCCTCATCCTCCGCAGCATGCTTTCTGAGTCAGTTACAATCACGATGTGTGTATGTATCGTGTTCTCCATCCAGCGGAAAGCTGCACTGGGAAATGTTGAAGACTTCAATCAATTTTGCTGCAGAAACAACTTTCCCAAAATAAAAGAAGTAGCTCGTAAAAATGGATAACTGAAGAAATTTTAAGACTAATTGAAACAAAGACTCAACGACAATAATCCTGACAAATGTAAAGAGATTCATCGGAGAAGTCAAAAATTATGTAAGAAGCCAAAGAAGCATGCCTTGGAAATAATTGCATAGAAATTGAAAAACAACATAACAGTAAAAATACAAAATTAAGTCACACAAGAATCCAGCGGCTTACTAATAAAAGAACACCTGCATCGACAGGCTTCCTGAAAACAAAAGATAGAAAAAATCATAATAGAAAGACGTGAGATTTTAAATACATGGTGACATATTATGTGAAAAACCTTTATGATGATACAAGAGAAAAACATTATAATATTAGGAGTGATAATGAAGGACCATCAATTCTGAAGATAGAAATTCAGAATTCTCGTAACCATATGAAATCTGACAAGACCCCGAGTCCAGACAAAATCTCAACATAAATGATCACTGCCCTAGAAGAATATGGAATAGATCATGACACCAGAGTGCTGAACACAATATTTGATACTGGAGATATGTCTCCTGAATTATGTACATCTATATTTATTGCACATTTAGTGAACAATTCGAACAATTAGTGTAATGAGCCACATCGCAAAGATTTTGCTAAGAATTATCATGCAAAGAGGGTTTGATCATGCAAACAATGTGGGTTTGTAGAAGGCAAGGGTACAGTATATGCTGTGTATATACTGAGAACAGTAACTGAAAGTTCTATAGAAGTAAACAAAGATCTATATCTTTGCTTTATTGACTACACAAAGGCTTTCGATAAAGTGAGACATGTCGACATGATAAGGATGCTTGAAGATCTACAAATTGATGGAAAAGACCTTAGACTTGTAAACAACATATATTGGAAACAAGCTGCCTTCAGAACTGATAATGATGTAGGTCAATATCAATCTATTAAAAGAGGTGTGAGACAGGGATGTGTAATATCTCCAGATCGGTTTTCCTGTACAGCGAAACTATTTTCAGAAATATAGAAGATATGGAAGGAATCAACATTCGGGGACGATATATCAATAACATTAGATATGCAAATGATATGTCTTGATTGCAGACAATGAACAGTACCTCAACAGTAGATGTGATTGTTGCACACAGTGAGCAACTAGGGTTAGAATTAAATAGTAAGAAGATACAGATTATTGTTGTCACTGGGAAGAAGGAAATACCACGATATGATATACGAGTAAATGGGCATATTCTTAAGCAAGTGAATCGGTACAGTTATCTCGGAACAGTCATACATCTGATGGGCGATGCATTGAAGAGATTAGAACAAGAATTCCATTGCGAAGGTAGCCTTTTGCAAGATGAAAAACATACTGACCAATAAAAAGATATCTAATTGAAACGAGAAAAAGAGTGTTGAAGTGACTAGATAGAACCTGCACTTTTGTATGGATGTGAAGCGTGGACAGTCAAGCTTTCAAGCAGTCACGCTGAAAAACATCTGATGGCTGTTGAAATGTGGTTTCTGAGGAAAATGAAAAGAATACAATGGACAGACAGAACAACCAATGAACAAGTCCTTCAAGAAACAAATGAAGATCGTAAACTGATTAGAGTCATTAGACTCTAAGAAAAATAAATACAACCCGGAATATGAGAAGAAGAATGTGGGTTTGTAGAAGGCAAGGTAGTAAATGCTGTGTATATGCTGAGAACATTAATTGCACGTTCTATAGAAAGTAAAGACTTTCATCTTTGCTTTATTGACTACAGAAAGGTTTTCAATAAAGTAAGACATGTCACGTTGATGGAGATAGTTTGCAGATCTGAAAATGGATAGGAAAAATATTAGACTCATAAAAAAAAAAATACTGGAAAAGCTGCCATAATGATTGATAACAAAGTAGGTCAACATCAGCCTATAAGAGAGGTGTGAGACAGGGATGCGTAATGTCTCCAGATCTTTTTCCCCTATGCACTGAAAGTATTTTCAGAAATGTTGACAATATGAAAAGGAATCATCATTGGGGGACGCAACATCAATAACATTAGAAATGCGGATGATACAGTATTGATTGCAGACAATGAAGCAGGATCTGCAACATTTTTTTCCGCTTATCCTATTACAGGACATCGCTGTCAACACCAGCATTTTACCACTGTTGTTGATTTCTTGGTAAGATTACGCTCAGTAGTTTGCCATTGCTTTCTGAGCGGCCGGCTCACATATCCCCATAAGTAACGGGCGCGGCGAGAACCGCTACCGATTCTCGCACATGTGCGTTTGTTCACGTGGATAAACGGGATTACGGAGAAAGAAGCCACGGAGACCGGCCTGCAACATTTAGTTGATGTGATTGTTGCACACAGTGAACAACTAGGGTTAGGATTAAATTGTAAGAAGACACAGATTATGGACGTCACTAAGACGAAGGAATGACCACAATATAATACAAGTAAATGGGAATATTCTTAAACAAGTGAATCGGTACAATTATCTCGGACCAGTCATAACATTCGATGGGAGATGCCTTGAAGAGACTAGAACAAGAATCGCCATGGCGAAGGCAGCCTTTTAGAAGATGAAAAACATACTGACCAATAAAATGATGTGATTAGCAAGGAGAAAAAGAGTGTTGAGGTGCTACATAGAACCTGTGCTTTTGTGATGGAAGTGAAGCGTGGACAATGGGCAGACAAGCTGAAAAATCATCTGATGGCTGTGGAAATGTGGTTTCTGAGGATAATGCAAAAAAATACCATGGACAGACAGAAAAATCATTGACCAAGTCCTACAAGAAACACATGAAAATCGTAAGCTGAGTAGAGTCAATTAGACGTAGACAAGTCAAAAATTTTTGTTCACGTCATGAGAAGAAATAAATTGGAGAACTTAGTGACAACTGGCAAGACCGAGAGGAAGAGAACAAGGGGAGGACAGAGAAGTAAATACCTGGTTGGCTTGACCACGTTGTATGGTCGTGACAAGAATACTGAGCTGATCCACGACTCTGGTAATTGCGTGAGACGGCAAAACATGAGCGCCACGTTTACCGGCACGGCACTTGATGATAACTATACGCCCAACTCGACAAATACGTGTGAAACCGTCCTTTACTTACTTACTTACTTACTTACTTACTTACTTACTTACTTATTTACTTACTTACTTACTTACTTAGGTTCTTCACATACTTCATTCAGATTCTTTACTTACTTACTTACTTACTTACTTAATTAATTACTTTCTTCCTTACTTCCTTACTTACTTACTTACTTACTTACTTACTTAACTAACTAACTTACTTACTTACTTACTTAGGTCCTTTAATTATACATACACACCCATACCCTGTCAATGCTATGCTAATTAGTATGACATTATTGATTGTATGCTTGTGTCCTTCAGTAAGCTATATTATACTTATGCTTCTAAGATGTATGGGGGATGGATGAGTGGTCTTGAGGTATGGTGTCCGCCTCGAATGCTGGAGGTCCCGGGTTCAAGCCCCGGTGAGGGTTGGGATTATTTCACGTTGACGTCTAGTAACGTGGTCTAGTAACGTGGTAAAATTTCCCCTGGTCTCTGGGTAGTGAGATGTGTGTATTGCTGCGCACGTAAACATCCCTTGATAGTTGGAAATCGAAAAATGAGTAGCCTAACGGAGCTTCTAGGGCAAAATTTCGAGTTAAAAATCTTCCCAAAGTATTTCAGGATCCTCGCCGGTGCTACGGAATTCGTGCACTGAGGCTTAGATTCTCCGGACTCAGGCTTGAGTTAGGAGTAGAATGGAGCGCATATGGGTTACACCCGTGTGCCGTGATGTTGATCCGTCGACTAAACTAAACTAAACTTCCAAGATTCTCCTTTTTCTTCCTCACAAAGGTTCTAGAAAAACTGATAATAAAAGTAGAGTGGGTGAAAGAAATAAACGAGAGGTACATGAAATATTTCTGACCACTATTAAAAGATATAATAATCTTATAAAAAACCATACTTAAGGGTAAGGTTGAGGGCAAGCCAGCAAGCGGTAGACAACGAAACAAGTAGGTGACGTAACATCAAGAGATGGACAAGCAGCAATCTGACTGAATGTACAATCAAAGCGAGAGACCGACAGTGTTGGAAATCCATTGCAGCCAAACTTCATTGTGCAGACGGCACCTGTTTGATTGATGTACCATCAATAAGTCATAACAGATCGATGACACCTACTTCATTGCACCCTTATGCCTTGCATTGCTTCACGATAATTATCATCATCAAGTGTCATGCCTTCATCTCACACGGTCACCAGAGTCTCGAATAAGGCCTGTGTTCTTGTCCCGACCATGCCATACTGTCAAACCATCAAGGTATGTATCCCTTTGTCTTCCTCTTGCTCTCGTCCTATCAAGCTTGCCAGTAATACGGCAACTATTACGTGATTATCCTCATATAGGAAACACGGTATCGATTGGTAAAGCCGTGTGCACAAGTAGTGATTTTGTCATCCCCGCAGTAGTATCAATAATATCATTCTGCCACCCGAAGCTACTCACACGATGCTACCGACAATGACTGCCTACATATTCAGCATGACTTCTTGTAGAATCTTAACCTGTCCATTAGCAACAATCCCTCGGTACTGTGGACTGACTACGAACTTGCCTCTTCACTGAAAGGTTCTTTGTCGAATCAAAAACTAATAGTAATTTGTCTCCATGGAAACAGCGCGGCGTTATCTTTATTATGTTTTAAAGGTCGTATTTAATAACTGTGCTCCGAAGTATGTTTTTACTACAGATGTATTAAAAGCCTAGAAAAATGCTGTGGAGGTACTAAACACGCTGGTTGTGGAGCCTCATGGTCATTGCTTTCAGTAACACACATACACACACATACACACATACACACGTGTGCAAACATACACATACCTACCTACCTACCTACCTACCCAACCACCCACCCACCCACCTGCCTACCCACATACCCACCTACCCACCCACCTACCTACCTACCTACCCACCCACCCACCCAACCACCAACCAACCAACCTACCTACCCACCTACCTACCTACATGCATGTATACATGCATGCATGCATGCATGCATGCATACATACATACATACATACATACATACATACATACATACCTACCTACATACATACATACATACATACATACATACATACATACATACATACACACATACATACACACACACACACATACATACATACATACATACATACATACATACATACATACATACATACATACACACACACACACACACACATACATACATACCTACATACATACATACATACATACATACATACATACATACATACATACATACATACATACATACATACATACATACATACATACATACACACACACACATACATACATACATACATACATACATACATACATACATACATACATACATACATACATACATACATACATACATACATACATACATACATGCATGCATGCATGCATGCATGCATGCATGCATGCATGTATGTATGTATGTATGCATGCATGCATGCATGCATACATACATACATACATACATACATACATACATACATACATACATACATACATACATACATACATACATACATACATACATGCATGCATGCATACATACATACATACATACATACATACATACATACATACATACATACATACATGCAGCAGGCAGGCAGGCAGGCAGGCAGAGGATAATAGAGATATGGTGAGAGAGAGAAAGAAATCAAGAGAGATAGAGAGATAGAGAAGGAGAGAGAGAGAGAGAGAGAGAGAGAGAGAGAGAGAGAGAGAGAGCGCGCGCGCGCGAAAAAGAAAGCGTTGGAGAGAAAGAGAGAAAGTGAGGGAGAGGGAAAGAGAGTGAGAAAGACAGAAAGAAAGAGAGAGACTGTGAGAGAGAGAGAGAGAGGAAAAGGAAGAGAGAGAGAGGGAGAGCGAGAGAGGCATACAGACAGGCAGACAAAGATAGAGATAGGAAGAAGAGTCAGACAGAGTATAAAAGTAATGAAAACTTGTAACGTGTCTGAAGGAAAAGGGGAAAACAAAAAATACGGAAACACGTCATCTCGTGGCACTGCGACAGAAATCGAGAGCGGAAATACGAGAAAAAATTTTAAAATTGCAATGAAATCAAAGCCTGGAGTCTGTTATGAAGCTGGGAATGTGGTGGGGGTGGGTCATCAGACAGACATTAATCGTGGAAACAGCTTTCAATGTGTCAAAGAAATCAATTTGGCGGGAAGCTTGCAATAAACATTTGATGTGTGTATTCAGCAATAGTCAGCGATATTAACTGAAAACAGAGGTCTCGCCTTGCATATTGAGGTAAATACAGTGTTCATTATTTGTTGCTTTCTGCCAGTTCATGGAGAATACAGTGCCAAGTGAATTGTAGATTGTCATGGGAGAAAACGTTGTAGAATTCTAGAGGTAATATGGTTGTGAAGAGGATTGTGGGTAGAAAAAATACTGGCTGACGCAACAAGAACAGGAAGCGGTAGCTACTATCTTTGTTTTCTTTATACAGTGCTTTAATGATAGTAGGCATGAGACGAGAACAGATTTACTGAGTTAAAGAACAGCTAGTGTCTGTCTGTCTGTCTGTCTGTCTGTCTGTCTGTCTGTCTGTCTGTCTGTCTGTCTGTCTGTCTTAATATTTTCTTTCTTTCTTTCTTTTCTTTCTTTCTTTCTTTCTTTCTTAATATTGTAACTTCTTTCTTTCTTTTCTAATAGATTAACTTCTTTCTTAATATTTAACTCCTTTCTTTCTTTCTTTCTTTCTTTCTTTCTTTCTTTCTTTCTTTCTTTCTTTTTTTCTTTCTTTCTATCCTTCCTCCTTTCCTTCTTAAATTTTTAACTTCATTCTTTGTTTTCTTAGTTCTTAATATTTTAAATTCTTTCTTTCTTTCTTTCTTTCTTTCTTTCTTTCTTTCTTTCTTTCTTTCTTTCTTTCTTTCTTTCTTTCTTTCTTTCTTCCTTTCTTTGTTTCTTTGTTTCTTTGTTTCTTTCTTTCTTAATACTTTAGCTTCTTTCTTTCCTTCTTTTCTAATATTTTAACTTCTTTTATTCCTTCTGAATATTTTTACTTAATATTTTAAACTTTTTATTTCTTTATTTACGACTATCTTCACATCTTAAGAAAAAGATAATAATGATGAGGATGATGAACTGCTCGCGCTCCGTGGCAAAGAGATTACTGACGCGATTCTTAATCCCGTATACCCGCGTTCGAAACACATGTGCACACGATTTGGCAGCAGACCGCGTTGCGGGTTTTTACGATAAAGTATGGGTGCCGGTCGTTCAGAAAGCAATGGCAAACTACTGAACGTAAAATTGCCAAGACATCAACAACACCTAAAAATGTTAGTTTTGTTTGCCGGCTTGCCGGCTGGCCTGGTTTTTCTGGGTTTGAATCTGTATCGGCGCGGACTGGGATTTGTAATATCGGCCTGGGTTTCCAGATCGTCCCCGCTTAAAACAAGTACGTGGACATGTCATGGGAAGTAAACTTGGAAGTCGTGATAGTGAGCAGTTCACCCACCAAGGGCTGTTTGGTTCTATGAAAATATGGGCCCAGCACCATGTGCCAAATGCGGTTAAAGGTGTGTAAATCATCTTTTACGTTACTTAAAAACATGTAGTGCATTTAATAACAGTTCATCGTCATCATCATCTTAGTATCATGTTTATCATCTTCTAAAGATGTTAAGATATTCGGGAAAAAAAGGAAGTAGTAAAGAAAGAAAGAAACAAGTTACACTTGACATTGATATCTGAGTAGATCCGTTATATGGTTCTGAATATATGAGCAATAGATAACAGGGAAGCTACCGGCAAGAGGATCGACTTCATTGCACCAGGTTCTACCACATATGACAGAGCCTTCTTTCCGCGGAGAGGCTTGACGAAATTGTCGCACAGGGCACACACTGCATACCTCCAGAGACTACCCCCTGGGGTATCCGAAAAGACTGAACAGACTACAACTTTTTCTAAAATTCTAGACTCCATTCTCTCTCAAATTCTCACAGAATCCGTCTCACCTCTCAAATAATCTCAAATGTCAAAACAATGTTTTCCCGTAGTGAATTTGAATAACGAAGACGCAAACCATATATAGTACGATTTATTGCCTAGCACATTTCGCTTCGTCTCGTCAGGTACTTACTGCAGATTCTTCTACTTCTTCTTTCGTTCGCTTGAAATATGTCTATATCTGCAATGTCGTCTCTTGCATGAATTGAACTGTTTTTTTCAGTTCACACTGTGGTCCATAGAGTTTATCTTCCACTGTCGTCTCTCTAGGCCAGAAGGTTTGCCTAGATATGTTATATTTTGGGCAGTCTTGGAGTATGTGCTCTGCTGTCTGCGACGCCAATCCACATGTGCACATGGCTGTTTCACCAATCTTGAATTTTGTATACATGTGGTAGCGTAATCCTATTGTGTCCTGTTCTGAGGCGCAGAATAATGACTTGTTCTGGTCTGTCCATAACGTGGTAGTCATCTTGAGCAGGTTTTGGTGGCTTTCTGACTGATTTGATCATTCTTTTCTTTTGGTGGTATGTAACGGGCACATCAAGCTGTTCTTCTTTGGCTCCTTCCTTAGCCAATTGATCAGCTCTGTCGTTTCCGGGTACTCCACAGTGGGATGGTATCCACTGTATGGTGACTTTATGCTGACTGCTAAGTTCAGAAAGTAGTGTCCTTAGTACTGGCAATTTCCCAGAGAGGAGCGCCTCGAGTACTGATTTTGCATCTGTTAGTAGCACCACAGGTTGAGTACCATTGCTGTTATTTAGTAATTTCTCTGTTGCTATCTTGATTGCCTCAATTTCGGCATCATAGTTATGGCAGTACTTTCCTGTGGGTACTCTGGCTGTGTCCCTAGTATTATTTGGGTATTCTATGTACACTCCCGCTCCTCCATTTCGAACAGCATTTTGTGCTGACCCATCTGTGTAGACTCGGATCCAGAGGTCCTGTGGGTATTCTTCATCAAGGAAGCTGTGGAACTACAAACCGAACTCAATCGCATAAGTACTTGGTGTGATGAAGCTGGGGCAATGGTCAACCCAACAAAGGCAACAGTGACTTGGTTCTCGTTGAATAATCATATTGTCAACAATCCAACACCAACTGTAATGCTGTGTTCAGAGACGGTGGAAAGAACGCAGGCAATGAATTACCTGGGGATACGGTTTGATCGAAGCCTTGCTTATAATGTGCACATAGACCAGGTGATAACAAAGGCCAAGCGGGGTTTGGCAGCGATGCGGGTGATGGCGGCAGCAAACTGTGAGCAGCGCCATCTATGTCTTCTGTACGAGGGGCTGGTCATGTCTGTTTTGGAGTATGCAATGGCAATCCTGACTGTCAGCCATAAGCAGATAGAAAGGATGGAAAGGATACAGAATGAAGCTATGCGCATTATTCTTGGATGTACAAGAGATACAGCATGCAGGGCGATGCGCTACCTTCTTGATTTTCCAACCATTGAAGAGAGAATGCAAGTTTGCAGGGCACGTGCCTACCTCAGAATTAACGCAAACACACAGCATCCACTGCATAGTGAAATTAGGAAGGTGAAGGGCAGCAGGTTAAAAAGAGGACGGTCGTGGATGGGTCAAGCCGAGGACATTCTTCAACAGGTGTGTTCACTTGAGGACTTAGAACCTGGCGAGGAGTGGGTGCAAGTGCCAACAGACTTCTGCACATCCTTTTCAGTTTGCATCCAACTAGATAGAAAATGCAGACAAGAAAATCCGGCTGCTGTTGAGGCTGAAGTACAAGCGTTGATTTTCGAGAATTCGCTAGACAGTGACGCGGTCATCTACACAGATGGGTCGGTCGTCCGACATGTGAGAAGCTCATGGGCCTTTACAGCTCGGGCCGGAGGGAGAATTGTGAAGGAGGACTCTGGTGCTTTCACTGAAACCACAAGTAGCCTGACCATGGAAGTCATGGCAGTAAGTAAAGCAATAACATGGCTCGAGACACAGACATTCACTAGGGCTTGTTTCCTTAGCGACTCAATGAACATGATCAAGAGGATAGAGGAGGGGTCGATCCGAAGAGAATGGTTGCTGCCTCTGAAGCGGTCTCGGCTGGCAAAGATTAGTTTCATCTTCGTGCCAGGGCATGCGGGAGTACAAGGAAATGAGCGGGCTGACAAGCTCGCAGGTGAGGCTACTGTTGAGGGCGGACGCGCCATGGACCAGGCTGACATTCTGAATGCTCTACGAGAAGTGAGACTTTTGCAAGAACCAAGTGATGACTGTGAATCTACAACAATGGCCAGACTGCGAGAGCAGCAAATTAAAAGAGGGGTGGCCAAACAAGAACACTACGCAGGAAGCCAAAGAAGATTGATAAACCAACACAGAACTGGCGTCGTTAGCCGCTACACGCTGCGGGATTTGCTGAGGAGGGGATCCGAGCACTTATGGACTGAATGGTCCGAGGTGCAACGAGGATGATCTGTCGACTAACTAAGGAAGCTGAGAGTGGCTGTTCTGCGCTGCACACTGTTCTGTTCTTCCTTGTCAAATATTCCTCTCACTTTAGTCTGGATTTGTAACGATAGTCTATGCTCATCTTTCCATGGAGTTCGCTCTGGAATAGTTGTTAGGGGGATACCAACTGTGGGCAAATCAGTGGTTTCTCTGCAGAGTCGTTTGGCCTGGTGGATAAAACTACTTCTTTTCAACCGCCCCATAGCTAGGTTTTCAAATCTGTTCTTCATAGGGTGGCCTGGCAAGCTGAGGAACTTTTCTGCTTGTATTAGCGTTTTCGTATCTCTGCGCTCACTCAGTGCCTGTGTCCTCCCCATCTTCTCCATTTCCACTATAGGGGTTGATCTCATCCCTCCTGTGGTGACTCTAAGTGCTTGATTTTGCACCTTGTCCAGCTCTTGTAGTGTGGTATTTGATGCTGAACACCACGCAGTTGACCCATATTCCAGGTGTGGTCGTATGCTCTGTTGGTAAACTTTGCTAAGTATTTTCGTACTGGCTCCCCATGTGGTTCCACTTAGCTTTCTCAGGATGGCTATTTTCCTTCTGGCTTTTGCTACTGCTTTGTTGATGTGCTTTCTCCATGTCAGCTTGCCATCAAATGTTACTCCAAGGTATGTTGGTTCTTTATCTTCTCTTAGGGGTGTTCCATTTATCTGGATGACCCCTGCCTTTTGTTTTGGAGAGAGGGTAAATAGAGTTGTGCTGCACTTGTCAGTGTTTATGCTGACACACCATCTATTTGCCCATACAGCAAATGTATCTACAGCTCTTTGTAGCAATCTGGTGGCCACTGATGCATATTCATTTGTGCTCCATAGAACCAGGTCATCGGCGTACATTGCCGCTTTAATTCCATGCGGTAGGTGAGCAACAAGATCATTGATGAAGATTAGAAAAAGTGTGGGGGACAAGACTCCGCCCTGGGGGACACCGTGACGCAGTAGTACTTTCTTGCTCTTGAGTCCGTCTATCTGTACTCGGGCTCTTCTGTTGTGCAAGTATGCTTTCACCCATTTGTACATTCTTCCATTGACTTTGCAGTTTCTCAGTTTCTTCATCAGACCTTCTTTCCAGACTTTGTCAAAGGCTTTCTTCAGATCTATCCATGCCGCAAGCACCAGCTTCTTCTCTTGGAATGCATCCTCAATTTCTTGAGAGAGGTAGGTTGTCTGATCTTCCGTAGAGTAGCACTGCCTAAAGCCAGCCTGCTGTGGCACAAGGATGTTTTTACTTTCAATGTACCACTGCAGTCTGTGATTGATGATGCGCTCCAGTGTTTTTGCAGAAACAGCTGGTGAGGCTAATTGGTCTGTAGCTAGAGGCAATGGAACCATCTTTCCCTGATTTTAGGAGGGGTATCATGATTGCTTCTCTCCAGGCTTGTGGAACACTGCCTAAGGTCCAGCTGTTATTGAAGATCTGCAACAGCTTTGTTTTGGCCTCTGTTCCTAGGTTCCTGATCATTTCATTGGAGATACCATCAGCTCCTGGTGACTTTCTCATTTTCAGTTTTGATATGGCTAGCTCCAGTTCGCTGATTGTGATGGGTGCCTCCAGAACCTCATGTACTATTTCCTTCTGTCCTGTATGTTGTCGTTTCTCTCGAATCTCTTGTTGTTTCTCTGGACTAATTTTGATATTGCTATCTTGTGCGAACGAGTCCGCAAAATGGTCAGCTGCTTGCTTTCTTGTTAAGATTTTTCCATCTTTATGTAGTGCAATTTTTGAGTTTCTCCATGTGCCCTCGTCATTAAGCTGTTTTATTAGCTTCCACAATTTCCTTGTGTCTCTTTCAAAGTTCAGAGACTCTGTTTTTCTCCTGCCAGCTTTTCCGTCTAGCCTGCAGCTTGGCCCTTTGAAATTTGGCTTTTGCATGCTGGAATTTATTGTGGTGCTCTTGGCTGGGTGTGGCCTCTGCTTGCTTTCTACACACTTCAACATCATTATGCAACTGTTCCAGTTCACTACTCCAGTAGGGTTTATATTGTTTACGGGCTCCTCTTGGTACTGTTTCTCGCGCTGCCTGTAGTATGCATTTCCCAAACTCTTCAACTGCTTTATTTATGTCTTTCTCAGTGTTCAAGTTTCTAACCAGTATGCTGGTGCGATGCTTGTACATTGCCCAGTCTGCTTTCTTGTAGTTCCACCTCGAGAGGGTGCTGCTTTCACTTACAAGCTCATTTTCTACGGTTAGAAAGACTGGCCGATGGTCACTGCCACCAAGTTGTTTCCCAACAGTTCGTGTAATGTTCCACTCCAGGTCTGATGAATGAAAAGCCAGGTCAGGTGTAGTTGTAGAGTGCCATGATCTCGAGTAGAAAGTATGTGGGTCGGACGGCTTGTTAATCAACATGAATCTATTCTCATCTTGCCAGTCTTCCAGTCTCTCTCCTCTCTGGTCCATGTGATCATAGCCCCAGCTCTGCGAGTGGCTGTTGAAATCGCCACACACAATCATTTTTTCTTTTAGTGGTAGAGTGTCCAGTGCCTGTGGGCGGTCACTTGGACAGTAGTAATTGATCAGATGTAGATCTGTATTACCTGTCTTAAGTTTAAGTGTCTGATACTCAGCCCCTTCCATGTAGACTTTGATTTGGGAAGCCATGATGTTATTTCTTACAAGGGTCAGTATCCCACCTTTTCGCCTGTTCTTTCGGTCAGATCGGTAACACTGGTAGCCTCTGATTTTGAAGGCTATATTTTCATTGAGGTGAGTTTCTTGCAAGCAACATATGCTTACTTTCTAACTGCAGATGTTACACTTACTGTGCGAACATGTGTATATTTCAGCTTGAACGACGATTCTAATTATTTTACTCTATGTTGTGTGACATCTGCAGTAAGTACCTGACGAGATGCAGCGAAATGTGCCAGGCAATAAATCGTACTATATATGGTCTGTGTTTTCGTTTTTCAAATCTCAAATGTCCCTTTGTTTATTTATTTTTTTAATTGGGCTCGCCCGCTTTGAACTCAAGCGTAGTCCATACACACTATTTATAGTAATGATGAACTGAATTTTGTGTGTGGGTTAGCTTTCCCTTTGTAACAGTGTCCTTTGCCATCAAGCGAACCCACTCCGACTTCAGAGGTAATGTCCCTTTGAATTCCGTCTCTCTCTCTCTCTCTCTCTCTCTCTCTCTCTCTCTCTCTCTCTCTCTCTCTCTCTCTCTCTCTCTCTCTCTCTCTCTCTCTCTTCCCCCCCCCCCCCCCCCCCCCCCTAATCCCCAAATATTTCGCCAAATCCTCCTCAAAATCCTATGTGTATCTTATAATAATATCTCATTTTGTTTTGGTTTCCCATTACTTGATGCATTTGCAAAATTTATCGCCCATTCTCTCACTCTCTTTGTCTCACCTAGGTCTTCCCGAAATACTTAGTACTATCTCTTGCACTGTCTCCATCTCTCTCTCTCTCTGTCTCTCTCTCTCTCTCTCTCTCTCTCTCTCTATATATATATATATATATATATATATATATATATATATATATATAGATAGATAGATATATGTGTGTGTGTGTATGTGTATATGTATATATATGTATATGTGTATGTATGTGTATATATATGTATGTGTATATATCAATCAATCAATCATATATATATATATGTTCGTGTATGTATGTGCATGTTTGTGTGTATGTGTGCATGCATGCAGTGTATGCGAGGGAGTGTGTATTTGTGTGTGTGTGTGTGTGTAAGTATGTGTTTATGGGTGTGGATGTGGGTATGTGTGCGTGGGGATATGTGTGTATTTGCGTGTGTGTATTGTGTGTATGCTCGTGTGTGTATGTGTATATGCTTTCGTGTGTAAGCGAGGGAGTGTGTATTTGATAGCGAGAGGGTGTGTGTTTGTCTGTGTGTGAGTGAAAGTGAAAGAGAGTGTGATATTGAGTAAATGAAAGATTGAGAGAGCAACTTAATGGGTGAAATAGTGATTGCGAGTGAGAGAGATAGGGGGGGGGGGAGGAGAGTGAGCGAACGAGCGAGAGACAGTGGAAGAATGGATTTGTTAATGTGTGTATGTGTGCGCGTATTGTTTGTGAGTGTCTATGGGTGTGTGTTGGTGAGAAGAGAGAGAGAGAGAGAGAGAGAGAGAGAGACAGAGACAGAGAGACAGAGAGACAGAGAGACAGAGAGACAGAGAGAGAGAGAGAGAGAGAGAGAGAGAGAGAAAGAGAGAGAGAGAGAGAGAGATTTAAGCGCACGCATATCATGTAACATGCTATTTCATATATGTTATGTATTCTCATGTTCATATTACTATTTTGAATGCCAATTGATTTTATAATTTATAACATGAACACATGTACATCACTGTAGAGTGGGTGAGAGAATTAGAGTGTATGAGTGAGAGAGAGAGAGAGAGAGAGAGAGAGAGAGAGAGAGAGAGAGAGAGAGAGAGAGTTAATGAGTGTGAGTGTGTGTGTGTGTGTCTGTGTAATAAAGAGAGAGAGAGAGAGAGAGAGAGAGAGAGAGAGAGAGAGAGAGAGAGAGAGAGAGAGAGAGAGAGAGAGAGAGAGAGTTGAGTGCACGCATGTCCTGTAACATGCCATTCCATATTTTTTGTGTATTTTCATCTTTCACATTATCATTTTGTATGTATGACACTTCAGTTTATCATGTATAATATAACATTACTGTAATGTGTGTGTGTGTGTGTGTGTGTGAGAGAGAGAGAGAGAGAGAGAGAGAGAGAGAGAGAGAGAGAGAGAGAGAGAGAGAGAGAGAGAGAGAGTTGAATTGCATCACTAATTTTTAAGTTACAAAATGTATATGTACAATTTTTCTCCATTTTCTTTACAATTTTGCGACAATGCTCACGACAATCGTCACTGTATGTGTGTGTAAAGTGTGGGAGTTCGATCATAATAGTAGGTTGGGGGATGGGGGGATGTGTGTGTTGGTGGATTAGTGATGTGTGTGGGTGGGCTCAGGATGTGTGGGTGGGGGGGGGGGATTGTGTGGGTGGGTCGGTGGGGGATTTGTGTGTGTGTACGTGCTGGATGTATGGGTTGGCGGGGAGATGTGTGTGTGGGTGGGGATGTGTGTGTGACTAGGTGATTGTGGGTGAGTGTGTGGAGGAAGATATGTTGGTGGATGATTGATGGTGGGTTATGGGATGGGTGGGGGATATATGTGTGGGTGGGAGATGTGTGCAGATGGGGGTGTTTGTGGGTTTGGAGCTGTGTGGATGAGGGATGTGTATTTGTGTGGGATGTTTGGGTGGATGGGTGGGGAGTGTGTGCGTGGGTGGGAGATGTGTGGGTGAATGTGTGTGGGGGATGTGTTTGGGTTGGGGAGGGGTGCGTGATGGGTGTGGGTGATGGATTTGGGGATGTAGGTGTGGGATATGTCTGGCTGGGTTGGGGTGTGTGTGGCTGGATGGAGGATGTATGTGTGAGTAGTGAGGGTGATTGTAGTTGGGAGATGTGTGGATGGGTAGGAGATGTGTGGGGAGATGTGTGCGTGAGGGGTGTGTCTTTGGGATGTGTGTGGGTGTGGTTTTGTGTGGGAGGGGAGCTGGGTGCGGATAAAGGATGTGTGGGTGGGTGGGTGGGGTGTGGTTGGGTGTGCGGGTGGGTGAAGGATGTGTGTGAAGGTGGAGGATGTGTGTTTAGATGGGTGGTTGAGGTGTGTGAGTGTGGGTGGGTAGATAGGAGATGTATGTTTTGATGAGTGGGTGAAGGATGTGTGGGTGTTAGTGGTTGAGGGATAAGTACGTGTGTCTAAGGATGTATGAGGGGATGAGTGTATGGGTTGGGGATGTGTGTGTGGGTTGTGTGTGCGTGGATGGGAGGTGTGTATTTGTAAATGGGGGATGTGTTGGTGTGTGGGGATGTGTGTGAGGGATGTGTGTATGGGTGGGGAGATTGTGCGTGGGTGGGGATGTGTGTGTATATGGTTAGGGGTGTGTGGTTAAGGGATGTGTGGCTGAGGGATGGGTGGGTGGAGGATGTGTGGTTGGGTAGAGGATGTGTGGGTGGGTGATTGTATATGAGTAAGGGTGTGTGGTTAAGGGATGTTTGGTTGGGGGATGGGTGGGTAGAGGATGTGTGGGTGGGTAGAGGATATGTGGGTGGGTTAGTATGTGTAGGTTAGGAGATGGTAGGGGATGTTTGTAGGGGTGGGCTCGGGATCTGTGAGTGGGCTGGGGGAGATGGGAGATTATGTGTGTGGGTGCGGAATTTGTGTGTGGGTAGGTGCGGTATATGTGAGTTGACGGGGAGATGTGTGTGTGTGCGTGGGGGATGTGTGGCCGAGGATTGTGTGTTTGGCTGGGTGGTTGGAGGTGTGTGGGTGGAGGAGGATATGTGGGTGAGTGATTGTTGGTGGGTAATGGGACGGGTAGAGGATATGTGAGTGGGTGGTGGGATGTGTGTAGGTGGGTGGATGTGTGTGGGTGGGGGATGTGTGGGTTGGGGAATGTATGTGTGCATGGGGTGTGGGTGGATGGGATGTGTTGTGGGTGAGAGGTGTGTGTGGGTGGTGAGATGTGTAGGTGTAGGGATGTGGTGGATGGGTGGGGGAATTTATGTGTGTGTGGATTATGTGTGTGGTTGTTGGGGGAGTTGGAGTGAATGGGGGATGTGTGGGTGGGTGGTGGATGTGTCTCATAACATAGTAATATGCATTATTTATGTTTACAAAATTCATGTGACAATGTTTTTTCCTATGCACTGCTGATGAAAGAAAGATGAGTGATTGGAAGGGCCGAATGTAAGACGGGCCTGCGTGCCCAATTTGTTATCCTTTGAAAATAAAGTCTGTTTGTCCGTTCGTTCTCTCCCTTCCTCCCTCCCTCTCTCTCTCTCTCTCTCTCTGTCTGTCTGTCTGTCTGTCTGTCTGTCTGTCTCTCTCTCTCTCTCTCTCTCTCTCTCTCTCTCTCTCTCTCTCTCTCTCCACACACACTCCCTCTTTACACCTTTCTCTAGTTCTAAATCCCACAATTCCCTGTTCAATACCCCCCCCCCCCCCCCCCTTCTTTTTCGGCATCCCTCTGTATCTTCACACTCATTTTGTTTCATCCACCTCATCTCATTTTCCTGATGTTGGCGTGAAGTCATCTCCTCAAACCTGATGGCTCTTTTGTCTTCTCTTTAAGATTGATTGTATTCATCTAGGCCAATTTGGGACGCTTGTTTACTCTTAGAGGTCAATTTTATGCCAGAGAAGCGTTTCAACCGTGCACAAACTCCACAGCCATTATCTTTCAATCCCACATTTTATGCTGCTGCAAACGACGCTGCCGGGAGTTGTATAAACGGTTGGGAAGATGTAAAACAGGAAGCTGTAAAAATAAAGAGAATAATTAAGCCGAATAAAAGATAACTACATACATGAATAGAAGCACGTAGAAAAACAAGAGGACATAATTAAGGGTAGATAAATAGAAAAACACTGATGAGAAAAGAAACGCAAACTCTGGGGACAAATACAACATATATATGGATGGTTCTCAAGGCCTGTTGAACTATCGCCGCCTCTCACCGCAAACACATTGCTAGGTGCACGTCACGCTCACTTATAAAGCATGCAAACCTCTGTGTGGGTGTTAAATCAAATGAACATTTAAAACCATCACCGTTGGTTCTGGCTACCGCGTCAAAGGTCCTGTTGTGCCCTGGTTGAGAATCGCTGATACAAAGGATGTGATTTCTGCAGAGCTTACTTTGTTCAAGCCATGAGATACCAGATTGTATATCTCTGCGTGGACACCGCCTGCGATTTTATTCTTTAGGCGTTATATCACACACACAAACACACACACACACGCACACACACACACACACACACACGAGCCTGCACGCGCACGCACCTAAGCACGCACGCACGGAAATCACACACACACGCACATGCGCGCACAGACACAAATATACACATGCACGCACGCACACACACATAAAAACACACACGCACATACGCACGCACGCACACACACAAACACACACATACATACACACATTCACACATGGGTAACTAGTTATGAATGGTTTCAAAATAAAACTCCCTGGCTCATGTGGTTGAACCTCCGACATCAACGAAAGCTGGTGACTTTCCACATATCCACCTCACATGCCACGCCAGCCTACCCAGTCAGCACATTGACATAGTGTCTGGACGCTGCCTTGACTCAAGATTTGTGACATATCTTCCATATGTCTGACATATGTCTGGACGCTGCCTTGACTCAAGATTTGTGACATATCTTCCATATTTTATGATTTCCGGCTTTGACAACAATGTTCCTGTCATGACAAGTGTACACCACGTTGAACTCCAGTGCAGAGCATTTCACTTGCTCTTGTGAATATTCCATTCCTTTAAATTACTTTTACCACATTCTCTTGCCCTGCCCACCTGTAAAACTAGTAACTGATATAACTGGCAAATATTAAATATTACTTAATGATTTTCCCGTTAAATAGCACGCTAAAGATGTGTTTCGTCGTCCTGCGATCTATTTGCAGGAACGCATTTGCAGGAATTTTGCATTTTACTGTACGACTGTACAGTGTGTGCGATCTATTTGCAGACGACTGTACAGTGTATACAAACGCTGAAAGCTGTAATTTGCTGGAGTCGTTTTTGCAACAAGAATTAAATAATGTAGTTATGTGGAGCTATGCGAACCGTATGCAAATTAACATCACGAAACCAAAATCAATATTAATAACAACCAGACAAAGGCTTCAAACTCTAAATTCATACACATCACTTCAACTTCAAATCGACAACATGCCAGTAGAAAGTGTAATTGAGTACAAAACATTGGGCCTAATCATTGATAGAAACCCAACCTTTAATTCCCACGTTCAAGCGCTCGTTAAACAAACAGCGAAGAAAGTCTACCAACTCGCCAAAATTGATGAGGACAGAAGGAAAATATTCTATACTTCTCACGTACAGACACATTTTGACTACTGCTCTTCAATCTGGGACGGTTGTTCCAATTCAAGCACCAAGCTAATTTATTCATTCCAGAAACGGGCCATGAGTTTAATTTATAGCAAACATTTATCTGACAATCCTAGCCTGCATAAACACCTTCAGTTACTACCACTCTCAAACGCCTGCTTTTCAATAAGGCCAAACTAATTCACAAAATCCTACATCGGAATTTCCCAAATTACATTTAGCCATTGTTTAAGTATAATGCTAGGAACAGTAAACGATTAAATATACTACACATTCCGAAGCCTAGGATTGACTTATACAAAACCAGCTTAACGTACTCTGCAGCTCAGCTGTGGATCATTCTTCCACAAGAAATCAAAGACATCACCAATCTCTATACATATAATCGCAAATTATTCGAACACTATCTCAGTACGGATTACCTTCCCCCTTAATGATAATAATAATAATAATAATAATAATAATAATAATAATAATAATAATAATAATACCCTTGTATAGCAGCCAGCCCCCTTTTGGTAGACCAGTAAATTCCAAATATCTAATAACAAGTGCCAGACCATTATTTAATATTACTGAGTCGTGTAGTATTTATGGTTGAATTTTGTCCATGCTTTTATAATGCATATATTTTATATTGTTGCTATTCTCAGTTAGCCTTGAATGATGTGTGAATGAAATAATGTATGAGAGTGATAGAAGTTCAGAATGTTAGACGGGCCTGCGTGCCCAGTTCTTAACCCTTTGAAAATAAAGCATGTTCGTCCGTTGGTTCGTTCTTTCATTTCATAATTTGGAATCATAATGACCATTTCGAAAAACGACTGCTAACTGTTGTTATGTTACTTCGTTCCGCGATTCAATGAGATTAATTATGGGCTGAATATGTTCTTACCTGAGAAACGAAACCGCACGTTTCTATGTTCTAATTGTCTTCGATATGATAGGATATAAGAAAATGAAACAAAGGCTCAAAGGAAATGGAAGACACAGAAAACCTAACAAACAAACAAAAGAAACACAATCGACAAGATGATAAAGAAAGAAAGAACAAGGGAAGGGGAAAAAATGAATCAAGGAAAGAATGTAAGAAAGAAAGAAACACAGAATGAAAAAAAAGAAGAAAGAAACAGCAAAAGATGGAAAGCAAGAAGGTAAGAAAACACAGCGAAACAAACAAACACGTAAACAAAACAAACATACAAACGAAAGACAATTAGATGTGAAATAAAACGAAAATGTTAAGGAATTTAAGAGAAAAGATAGAAAAAGAGAAAAACCAGAAAATAAGACGATACCAGAGAAATAGAAAACTAACAAGAGAGAAAGACAAAAAGAAAGAAGAAATGAATGGGGTGATTGGGGGGGGGGGGGGGGGGGGGAGGGGGTCAAAGAAAAAACAAAATGAAATCATGTAAGACCTAGACAGAAAGACATGAAAAAGACAAATAATTAACAAGCCGAAGAATATAAAAAAAAATATGAAGATATACAGATAACAGCTGATAGACATAAAGAAAGAAAGAAAGAAAGAAGAAAGAAAGAAAGAAAGAAAGAAAGAAAGAAAGAAAGAAAGACAGACAGACAGACAGACATAAAGAAAGAAAGAAAGAAAGAAAGAAAGTAAGAAAGAAAGAAAGGAAGTAAGAAAGAAAGAAATGAAAATATCAATTTCAACACTGCTTATTAGGAATTATTTCCATAATGAAGAAACAGATAGAAAGTAAGAAAGAAAACTAAATATCAGTTTCAACACTGCTTGTATGGAATTATATTCATAATGACAAAACAGAACGAAAGAAAGAACATATAAATTTCTCAACTGCTTATAACGAATTGTATATATAGTGAAAAGAAAGAGAGACAGAAAGATTGACTGATTGATTGATTGATTGATTTAGGAACCGACATCACAGCATTCGGGGCATTCCATAAGCAGACAGAAAGAAAGAAAGATATCAATTTCCCAACTGCCCGTAACGAATTATCTTCTGTATTACCTGTAGGCTGACCCGGGTGAACGGGCTGATCCTCAACCTGTGTGTGGCCGACCTCCTGGTTATTTGCTTCTCATGCGTCGTGCAGCTAGTTTGGGAACACCTGGACAGACATTGGCTGGCTGGCGACGTCATGTGTCGCGTCATCAAGATGCTGCAGATCTTCGCCCTGTGCTCCAGCCCCAACATGCTGGTGGTGATCGCCGTGGACCGGCACCAGGCCATTACTGCACCTCTGAGGAAACAGTTCTCGGTAATGTGTCAGCCAGCGCCTGTGTTCTGTTGTGATTTGTTACGGTGTCTGTACTGTGATTTGTTACTGTCTGTACTGTGATTTGTTACTGTGTCGGCTAACGCTTGTGTTTTGTTACTCTCTGTACTGTGGTTTGTTACTATGTCTGTGCTGTGATTTGTTACAGTGACTATACCATGATTAGTTACTGTGCCTATACTGTGATTTGTTACTGTGCCTGAACTGTGATTTGTTACTGTGCCTGTACTGTGATTTGCAACTGTGCTTGTACTGTGATTTCTTACTGTACCTGTACTGTGATTTGTTACTGTGCCTGTACTGTGATTTCTTACTGTGCCTGTACTGTGATTTGTTACTGTGCCTGTACTGTGATTTGTTACTGTGCCTGTACTGTGATTTGTTACTGTGCCTGTACTGTGATTTGTTACTGTGTCTGTACTGTGATTTGTTACTGTGTCTGTACTGTGATTTGTTACTGTGCCTGTACTGTGATTTGTTACTGTGTCTGTACTGTGATTTGTTACTGTGTCTGTACTGTGATTTGCAACTGTGCCTGTACTGTGATTTTTTACTGTGTCTGTTTTGTGAATTGTTACTGTGCCTGTACTGTGATTTGCAACTGTACCTGTACTGTGATTTGTTACTGTGCCTGTACTGTGATTTGTTACTGTGCCTGTACTGTGATTTGCAACTGTGCCTGTACTGTGATTTCTTACTGTGCCTGTACTGTGATTTCGTTACTGTGCCTGTACTGTGTTTTGTTACTGTCTGTGATGTGATTTTGTACTGTGCCTGTACTGTGATTTGTTACTGTGCCTATACTGTGATTTGTTACTGTGCCTTAACTGTGATTTGCAACTGTGCCTGTACTGTGATTTCTTACTGTGCCTGTACTGTGATTTGTTACTGTGCCGGTACTGTGATTTTTTACTGTGCCTGTATGTGATTTGTTACTGTGCCTGTACTGTGATTTGTTACTGTGCCTGTACTGTGATTTGTTACTGTGCCTGTACTGTGATTTGTTACTGTGCCTGTACTGTGATTTGTTACTGTGCCTGTACTGTGATTTGTTACTGTGTCTGTACTGTGATTTGTTACTGTGTCTGTACTGTGATTTGTTACTGTGCCTGTACTGTGATTTGTTACTGTACTGTGATTTGTTACTGTGTTTGTACTGTGATTTGCAACTGTGCCTGTACTGTGATTTTTTACTGTGTCTGTTTTGTGAATTGTTACTGTGCCTGTACTGTGATTTGCAACTGTGCCTGTACTGTGATTTGTTACTGTGCCTGTACTGTGATTAGTTACTGTGCCTGTACTGTGATTCGTTACTGTGCCTGTACTGTGATTTGCAACTGTGCCTGTACTGTGATTTGTTACTGTGCCTGTACTGTGATTTGTTACTGTGCCTGTACTGTGATTTGTTACTGTGTCTGTACTGTGATTTGTTACTGTGTCTGTACTGTGATTTGCAACAGTGCCTGTACTGTGATTTTTTACTGTGTCTGTTTTGTGAATTGTTACTGTGCCTGTACTGTGATTTGCAACTGTGCATGTACTGTGATTTGTTACTGTGCCTGTACTGTGATTTGTTACTGTGCCTGTACTGTGATTTGCAACTGTGCCTGTACTGTGATTTCTTACTGTGCCTGTACTGTGATTTGTTACTGTGCCTGTACTGTGTTTTGTTACTGTCTGTGATGTGATTTGTTACTGTGCCTGTACTGTGATTTGTTACTGTGCCTGTACTGTTATTTGTTACTGTGCCTATACTGTGATTTGTTACTGTGCCTGAACTGTGATTTGCAACTGTGCCTGTACTGTGATTTCTTACTGTGCCTGTACTGTGATTTGTTACTGTGCCGGTACTGTGATTTGTTACTGTGCCTGTATGTGATTTGTTACTGCGCCTGTACTGTGATTTGTTACTGTGCCTGTACTGTGATTTGTTACTGTGTCTGTACTGTGATTTGTTACTGTGTCTGTACTGTGATTTGTTACTGTGCCTGTACTGTGATTTGTTACTGTGTCTGTACTGTGATTTGCAACTGTGCCTGTACTGTGATTTGTTACTGTGTCTGTATTGTGAATTGTTACTGCGCCTGTACTGTGATTTGCAACTGTGCCTGTACTGTGATTTGTTACTGTGCTTGTACTGTGATTTGTTACTGTGCCTGTACTGTGATTTGCAACTGTGCCTGTACTGTGATTTCTTACTGTGCCTGTACTGTAATTTGTTACTGTGCCTATACTGTGATTTGTTACTGTGCCTGTACTGTGATTTGTTACTGTGCCTGTACTGTGATTTGTTACTGTATCTGTACTGTGATTTGTTACTGTGTCTGTACTGTGATTTGTTACTGTGTCTGTACTGTAATTTGTTACTGTGCCTTTACTGTGATTTGTTACTGTGCCTGTACTGTAATTTGTTACTGCGTCTGTATTGTGATTTGTTACTGTGTCTGTATTGTGATTTGTAACTGTGTCTGTATTATGAATTGTTACTGTGTCTGTATTGTGATTTGTTAATGTGTCTGTATTGTGATTTGTTACTGAGTCTGTATTGTGATTTGTAACTGTGTCTGTATTGTGAATTGTTACCGTGTCTGTATTGTAATTTGTACCTGTGTCTGTATTGTGATTTGTTACTGTGTCTGTACTGTGATGTGTTACTGTGTCTGTACTGTGATTTGTTACTGTGCTGGTACTGTGAATTGTTACTGTATCTGTATTGTGATTTGTTACTGTGTCTGTATTGTGATTTGTTACTGTGTCTGTATTGTGATTTGTTACTGTGTCTGTATGTGATTTGTTACTGTCTTACTGTGATCTGTTACTGTACTTCTTTCTTCTTCTTTCTTTCTTTCTTTCTTTCTTTCTTTCTTTCTTTCTTTTTGCCTTTATTTTTCCTTTTTTCATTCCTCAATGAAGCAAATACCCCTCACCCCTGCCCAACCACTCTGTAGGTAAAAAGGTAGTTGCATGTACTTCACATGACGTCGTAGTCAACCCCAGCATATTTTCCCTGTTTGTGATCTTTTAGCAGGTTTACACAAAAAATCAACCCAGAACTATCCTACCCAAGAAAACCACCCATATTACCATACAAAAAATCAACCCATAACTATCCTTCCCAAGAAAACCACGCCACCAATGTGGATTCCACCCCGACCCACAGGATAAGCCACTGGTCACTGTTAGCACGGTAGAAAAGAACTGTTAACGGCCTCAATTCCAACAGCAACCAAACACGAGAAATAAAGTTTGCGCGGTTACTTAAGATTCAAAACACACAGCCAGAAAACACTGCGACACTAAAAACTTTAGTCATAAAACTATAGCCTTTGCGCGAACCCTAATTGCCGCCTTAATCTGGAGAATAGCTCCCTTGGGCCTTCACGCGACCGACCCAACCTGTTATTCATCCGTTAAAGCACTTCTCTAATTCCAGTTTAAGAAGCTCACTGCAACGCCTTGCTAATCCACATAAGTCTCTACTCTCTTCGGAAGCTCTCAACTTCGATGACTTTCTTTTAGGAGAATGGAATGGACTCTTCCAGTCAAATGTTTTAGTTCACAGTCAGATGGTTTGGTTCACAGTCAAATGGTTTAGTTCACAGTCAAATGGCTGTTGGCAGGACTAATGCTAGCAACACAATTGCTAAGTTGTGGCAAACTATACTCTGTGGAATCGGCAATGTAACTTGGGAATAGTCAATTGCGAATTTATTTATTCTTTTTACATTTCTTTGGCGCTCGCTCGCTTTGAACTCAACCGTAGTCCATACAAACTATTTCTAGTAGCACTGGACTGAATATTGCATATAGATTAGCTTTCCCTATTACCAATATCCCTCTCCATCAGGCGTACCCACTCCGAGTTCAGAGGTACTTGTAATTGACATCCCCAAGTCAAGGACGAGAAGTCAACATTTTAGTCCAATTGACCGGTCTAGGGGCTGAACCCCTTACCTTGGCACACCGGATGTTTAAGAACGCGTATTCTTATACATTCGGCCATACTGACCTCCCAACGGGTATTTTAATAGTTCTCCGACACACCGAGTTGAGGGTTCAAAATCAGCCGATGATGGTTTGGAAGCAGACCGCCTTGCGATGATTTCGATGGTATAATTCGTGTGCCGTGCAAAATACAATGACAAATTATTGGACTAAAACTTGCCTAGAAAATCACTAACAGCCAGAACACGCTGGGGTTGAATGCAACGTCCTGTGAAGGACATGCAACCAGCTGGTTATACTCTTAGGAGCTACAGTAGCCGAGTGGTTAATGCATCGCCTGCCTGCGCGGTTGTCCTGAGTTCACTCTAGGCATTCTCCTATGGGCGAGTGTTTACGCTGATTGCCTCGCGATTTGGGGATTCTGGTTTCTATTCCAACCATATCGTCCAGTTCACGAGTGCAAATTTCTCGGAGACACCTGGAGCTACGGGAATGGTGCTTTGTGCGACGCTAACGGAAGGACGCCCTACACAAAGAGACCCAGCCATGTGGGATAAAACAAGTTGCGACGAGGTCGATTCTCTCGCCTTGTAAACATTTTGTTTATTTGTCTGCGGGATTCTGATTATATTCTACAAAGAGGCACACATCTCGATACTAATATCATCATGGCACATACATGTAGAAAAAATTAAATTAGAGAAACGACGTCTGCAGCATAATATAACAATATGAAATGCAAACAGTTAGGTGTGTGTAGCTCCTGCGAAAAGATGAGACATACACTTCTGACGTGTGATTCATCTTTTCGCAGGAACTACATATACCTGTTTGTATTTCGTATTTCATCATGTAAAACTAGTTAGTTAGTTAGTTAGTCGCGGTTCCAACTTCACAGCAACGGGTCATCCCCATTATGCTCCGTTCCTGTGCCAGTGAATATCACATAAAACGCTCCCCACTGCCCAATGTGAAAAGTGGAAAAGACAGGAGTCTCGACAATCAACAGCCCGCATAGATGCACTGTGCATAATGCCGCCGCCAGAATGTCAACACAATAGTCCCCCACGAAACATCCAGTTTATCTCTGATGGAATCGGCAGTCATTTTCCCTTCTGGATGTTTCCTAATGTTCACCCACACAGTCCACGAAAATACAGTTCATCGTTGAAGGCAGTGGCAGTCAACCAGAAGCCCAGCAGCCACGCATTTCTGCATAAGGCAAAAACCGGTCAACTCTGGGACATAGCCAGCTGCCATCGCTCCGAACATGCAGTCACGTTCCAAAAACCTCGGGCAGATTCAAAAGTATTTCACACGAAACCCACAGCTCACAGTGTCGCGCCACGCACTCACTCAGTAGCAGGGCGACGGAACCATAGCCTCCTTAGTCGCCTCTTACGACATGCGTGGTAGGCTACAGTGTTGCTATTCTTTGCTTCCCTTATGGGCCCCGGCAACACACGGGAGTATATATGTAAAACTAAAGGCGCGACAGGCATACTTGTTGTTCCTTAACAGTTTTAACGTATACGTGATAAGTTGTTTTTTTTCCAAACAGGTTGGCCTATTGTCTGGACTTAACATTAAATAATTAACTACTTAATTTTCCTCGAAGTAGTTTCCTGCTATGTGATTATGTATTTATAGCGCCATTGCAATTTTTAGGCCTGAATTCACGGAGGAATAGTTGGCCAGACTTTCCCTCGCTTAGTGTGACGATGAGCGCTAGCGTCGAACCTCTAGACCGACTTGGCTCATGGCATTAACGCAGTTCCTTGTCAGCTACGCTAAAGTGTCCGCATGACTTACATTATTGGAAGAATAATAAGCACGCTTAGACCAGCGATGACACAGTGTAGCTCAAAGTGTGAACAGGTGTTACAGGTCCTCCTGTAGAAAGTACATAGGCGCAGTGAAGATTGTGGATTAGATATTAAAATTAGAAGAAAGAAAGCTATGATGATTAACAATGGAAAGACGAAGCCAACTGTGAACATCATAGTAAACTAGGAGATACTAGAAAACGCGACAAGTTTATACTATCTTGGACTTGTAAAAATATATAACGATAAAAGTTACATACAATCAAAATGAGAATAGAAATAGCCAATAATTGTGTTCAACAAAAAAAGATCTCGGGGTCGACCTCTACTACGGAATAAAAATGCTTGAAAGAGGGACATGATTGATACGGGCATTGATTTTGCACCTTAGGAGCAAGTCGCCGATGATCGCGTTACATGGAGGACGAAGTTCAGAAATTGAATAAAGGCAAAGGAGAAAATGAATGCAGATAGTTCAGACAATGAGCGTGTGAGACGTCTGGTGGTGCGTGATAGTGGAAATGACCATATGTTCGCATGCATCCATTGTGGACGAACATTTACAGCAATAATTGGTCTGATCGGTCACATTCGCTACAGCCAGGAGTTGTAGTTATTATGCCTATTTGAAGCACAATGTAACAAAATATCGCCTGTTAAGATGGAAAGATGCAATTGTTCATTAAAAACCATGAAATAAATAATAACATCTATAGCGATAAACAACACTTTAAAAATGAGAACTGACACACGTTACGCATACTCAACGCTACTATAATTAGCAGAAACCAACCTGAACAATGAACAAGCTATCAGAAAGTTGAATTGACGTTCTATATAGGCGAAAAATAGAAAATTTTGTCGCGTTTGTTAGGAAATAAAAGCGATTAAGAACAGATGTTGTAAGGGGGATGAGAATGCAAGGACACTTGACAACAGAAATAAATATAGAGATGTTTCATTTTCGACGACATCAAAAGACAAAGGGCTCTTATAAACACCACACTAGAGGGAAAAGTTTAAGGCAGGTGACAAGAGGCAGAGAGCGTTACAAATAGGGAGATAAAATTAAGAGGAGGACAAAAAGCAGTTTGTCAGATTGTACAATCAGGGCGAGACAGAAGAGTGCTTGAGATGCTTTGTGTATGTATATATATATACACACACACACACACACACACACACACACACACACACACACACACACACACACACACACACTCACACACACACGTATGGGCTAACGAGGCTATGGTTTGCCATCAGGGAGGGACTCCCTATGGTCATATTTTGTCCTAAACTTGCGACTGGCCTAGAAAGCCGGCAGGGGAACTTCATACTGCTCGTTGAAAAACTAAGAAGTATAAACGACAATTACTAAATATGTACAAATATATGCAACATGTAATACAAACGATAATGAGGGGAAATGCGAGGAATTCTACGAAGACATCCATGACGTGCTAAATAAAATAGATAAACAGGAGAACATCATCAGTTATGGGAGACTTCAATGCAAGAGTAGGACACAACAGAGCGGGCATAGAAAAACATCTTGGAGCATTTGGAGACAAACATAATAAAAGAAATGATATCGGAAGTAGACTGATAGAGCTATGCAGCCAGCACGACCTCTGTATAACAAACACATTCTATAAACACAAAAACTCGCAAATATACACCTGGTATAAATGGAACGATCTAGATTCAAAAAGCCAAATTGATTTTATAATAACTAGAAATAACAGAAAGAGAAATATATTAGATGCAAAGATAGTGTCCAACTGAAGTGTAAACACAGACCACAAAGCAGTCGTTGGCACAATAAGAACCAGCAGCAGAAGAAAGCAAAGACCAGGAAAATACATGCCATGCCGAATCAGTAAACTTAAAAACACCTCAAAGACGAGGCAGTGAGGGACAATTATGAGAAAGAACTAACTGAAATCTTTGTAAAATCACCTATAGAAAGAAAGACAGTGGAAGAAGAATGGGAGATGTTCAAATCAAGTATTTTAAATACTGCAAAATTAACATGTGCAACCACACAAACACAAAATACAGATAAACAAAATAACAAGTTGGTGGAACGCAGAAGATAAAGAAAGCTGTAAAAGACAACTAAGGAGGCAACTAGAAACTTCTAAAAAACGATAAGTGCAATGAGAACCAGAGAACCCTTTGACTCAACTGAAATAATTAAAAGCGAAAATGGAGAACCAATAAGTGAAAAAAAAAAGAAAAAAAAATCCTAATCAGATGGAAACAGTACTTCGAAAACTTCTCAACATCCCATCAGATGTCACAGGAATTCAAGAAACCGACACAGATACCACCGAAGAACAAGAACTAGACATACTAAAAGAAGAAATTATAGAAGCCGTCAGATTAGCCCCATTGAACAAATCACCGGGACAAGATGAAATACCAAATGAACTAATTAAAGCAGCAAGAAAAGTAGGAACAGCATGACATTTTTTATTTTTTTTTGCATATCCTTTACAGGACATCGCTGTCAACACCAGCATCTTTCAGCTGTATGTTGATTTCTTGGCAAGATTACGCTCAATAGTTTGCCATTGCTTTCTGAGCGGCCAGCTCACATACCCCGTAAGTTACCGATGCGATTCGAACCACTGCTGATTCTCACCGTCATCACGTTACCTACGAGAGTATACGAGATTACGGAGAAAAGTCGCTAACCTCTAAGCCACGAAGCCGGCAACAGCATGTCTACATAGACTATATTCAACCATAATTTAGGTAGAACAATGGACACCACGAGACTGGGGAAACGCCATAATTATCCCAATTTGGAAAACATACAGGCAACAAAAGAGACTGCACACAATACAGAGGTATTTCACTGTTGAGTCATACTGAGAATATATTTTCCAAAATTCTTGAGAAAAGATACGAACTATTATAGAACCCCAGCTAAGCGAAACACAGCTTGGATTTAGGAAAAACAAAGGATGCATATATGTCATTTTTTCTCTTTGACAACTTATAGAAAAATCAATCGAATTCAATGAAACACTCTACTTAGCATTTGTTGACCAAGAAAAGGCATTTGATAGAGTAGATGGAAATAAGCTGTGGGAAATCTTTAATCAATATGGAGTGAGTACACTTCTAACAAACCTATGTAGAAGCAGTGAATGCATAGTGAGAGCAACTGGAGGACACTCAGAACCCTTCACCATAAGATCCGGAGTACGACAAGGTTGTGTCCTGTCTCTTCTCTTGTTCATAACATATATAGACAACATATGTAAAGAAACCAGCCAAACAGAGACCACAAGAACACCGCATGACGAGAACACGGAAAAAGATCCACCTGCAAATCTAACCATTAGAGAACTCCTGACTGCGGACGACCAAGCACTAAAAGCAAAATAAGAAGCTGAATTACAAGACCACATGAACAGTCCAAGTGAAATGGGTAGGGAACATAACATGAAAATTAGCACAAGCAAAACAGAGGTAAAGACTATAACTAAAGAAAAAAGAGCAACAACGATTCACCTAAATGAATATCCCAAATGAAAATGAAAATGAATAAATGAATATAGGATTGACTTATACAAAACAAGCTTAACGTACTCTGCATCTCAGCTGTGGAACAATCTTCCACAAGAAATCAAAGACATCACCAATCCCTATTCATATAATCGCAAATTATTCGAACACTATCTCAATACGGATTACCTTCCCCCTTAATAATTGAGATAATAATAATAATAACAAACCCCTAGTATAACAGCCAATCACCTTTTTGTAGGCCAGTATATTCCACATGGCTAATAACAAGTGTCAGACCATTATCTAATATTACTGTGTCGTGTAGTTTTGATGTTTGCATTTTGCCCATGCCTTTATAATGCATATCTTTTATATTGTTACTGTTCTTTGTTAGGCTTGAATGATGTGTGAATGAAATAATGTATGAAAGAGAGTGATAGAAGGGCAGAATGTTAGACGGGCCTGCCTGTCCAATTCTTAACCCTTTGAAAATAAAGTTTGTTCGTTCGTTCGTTCGTTCCCTTGAAACAAGTAAAGAGTTTCAAGTACCTAGGAAGTATAATATCATCAAATGGCAAATCAGAAGACGAGATCAAAAATAGATGCAATAATGTAAACCAACTCATTGGACAAATGGCACCAATACTAAAGAACAAACATGTATCAATAACTACTAAGAAAGCACTTCACAACACAATCTTCCTACCAACTATGTGTTACCAATGCCAAATCTGGACAATGACAGAAAAAGAGAAAAGATAAATCACAACAACATGAATGAGATTCCTGAGAAGAATACTCAATGTATCAAGAAGAGATAAGATCAGAAATGAAGAAATCAGGACTAAAGTGGGGGTTGTAGCTGCACTAGATTTTATTAGAAAGCAGCAAGTCAAATGATTTGGCTATGCAAGTAGGTTACCAGCTAACAGTATACCACAACAAGCAATGATGTACAGACCAGATGGAAACAGAGGAAGAGGCCGCCGGCGTAAACGATGGACGCAGAGAATAACAGAGTCCATGGGAATGTCGATACATGAAGTCCATAAGCGGGCACTCTCCCGTTTTTATACTTCACCTCGACACCGCAAGGTACAAGAGAAACATGAAGAGATGAGATAATACACACACACACACACACACACACACACACACACACACACACACACACACACATATATATATATAATATATATATATATATATATATATATATATAAATCGTTGTATGTATGTATGTATGTATGTATGTATGTATGTATGTATGTATGTATGTATGGATGTATGTGGATCCGTCCTTTATGCGTTCGCGAACGGTCCATCCGATTGAGATGACATTTTCTACACGTTTTCCTTTCATTCCTGTGCAACCAACTGGCATAGTTTTATCTATCAGCTATCAGCTATTACCTTCCTAAAATTTAATTTTGTAATTACATGACTGAACATAAGAAAATATAAAAAAATATAAAAAGGGATATAACTTTTAGTAGCATTGTTATATCTTAAGTTAAGTCCCCTGGCTATAGATATCTATATGAATTAAATGAGATGCTCCCCACCAGGGACTGGGTGCAGCCGGGCCAGGTCAGACAGACAGATAGACAGACAGATAGACAGACTGACAGACAGACAGATAGTCGGGAACGGGAGCCAAGTTTACTTTAGATAGATCTCTTCCAATCATATTTTCTATCTATTCTTCTATTCTATCTATATTTTGTTGTTATGTTCGGACCGAACATAGATAGATAGATAGATAGATAGATAGATAGATGGATAGATAGATAGATAGATAGATAGATGGATAGATAGATAGATGGATAGATAGATAGATAGATAGATAGATAGATAGATAGATAGATAGATAGATAGATAGATAGATAGATAGATAGATAGATAGATAGATAGTAGGTAGATAGGTAGGATAGATAGATAGATAGATAGATAGATAGATAGATAGATAGATAGATAGATAGATAGATAGATAGATAGATAGATAGATAGATAGATCGGGAACGGGAGCTTATATGACTACTTATATGAATTAAATGAGATGCTCCCCACCAGGGCCTGGGCGAAGTCGGGCCGGGTCGGACAGACAGACAGACAAACAGATAGTCGGGAACGGGAGCTTATATGACTACTTATATGAATTAAATGAGATGCTCCCCATCAGGGTCTGGGCGAAGCCGGGCCGGGTCAGACAGACAGATAGACAGACAGACAAACAGACAGACAGACAGATAGATAGTCGGGAACGGGAGCTTATATGACTACTTATATGAATTAAATGAGATGCTCCCCACCAGGAGCTGGGCGAAACCGGGCCAAGTCAAACAGACAGACAGAATAGCAGACAGACAGACAGACAGACAGATAGATAGATAGATAGATAGATAGATAGATAGATAGATAGATAGATAGATACATAGATAGATAGATAGATCCCCGCCAGAGCCTTGGCGAAGCCGAGCCGGGCAGCTAGTATATATATATATATATAAACACGCGCACATAATGATCATCTGTCAGCTGGTGTAGGCGTTAATGTCTCTCCACAGATCTCTGTCTGTGGTGTTCTGGGTCAAGACTGCTGATGATATTCCTCCAAGCCACCGTCTCAGTCCATCCAACATCATTTCTCTTAGTCTGGCTCTGCCTTTTTTCTCCTTGATCTTCCATTCGTCACAATGTTCACCAATGCCTCTCTTCTCAACATATGACCAAAGAAAGCTGTTTGTCTCTTTCTGATTGTTCGAATGTAATATATATATATATATATATATATATATATATATATATATATATATATATATATATATATATATATATATATATATATCACACACACACACACACACACACACACACACACACACACACACACACACACCATCCTACCATGCCGCCACCAGAAGAGACAATTTAAAAGCATTAAGCCTCTCAGCCACTCCTACCTCATCCTAAAATAGATATCATAAACTTTGTAAGTAGTCTAAAAGTACGACAGTGCTAAAGTCGAGAGGGTTGATTTCATTGCACCGGGTGTTACTCTAACTACCTCAGCAAGCACTTTGCTGAGAGCATCGCACAAAACTCGAACACCGTAGCTCCAATGATGACCTCCAGGAGTGTCCGCGAGTAAAGGCAGAATATCGACCTCATGACCTCTGGACTGCTGAGTGGTCTATAAAAATATGGAGCTATCCCAATGTGCCCAATACTCATCTAGGCATCTGAAAAGGGCCTTATATTTTTACCTGACATGGTGTTTGGTTTGGTGGTCTTCTCACCACAGAGTCGGCAGTGACTGAATGTGTACTGTGTCCACGAGAATTTGAGTTGAGGTGAATTACATCACTGCACTCAGGACATTCCAATACGCGCTCCGTCTTCTCGTTCAACAGACAGCGAAGAGTCATACTACTAGAGGTCCTCACCGCCATCTGATTGAATGTTCTCCTGCTCTTCTCTCTCCATTTTGAGAGTCTTCCAGAACCCCTGCTGATCCCTCGCAATCTCATTCTTTCCACATACGGTTTCTCAGCCTGTTCCCTCGTCTTCTTCAACTGGTCCCACAGGCGCACAATGACCTCTCCCTTGTCCCACAGGCGCACAATGACCTCTCCCTTGTCCGTAGGTAATCTACAACGAAGAGGTGCACTCTCTATCAGCCTGTTCATTCCCCCCTCACACCCCAAGGCCAGGGCAACATAACCATACAATTCTCACAATCTGTGACACCTGAAGCCCACAGGAATTTATCCTGAATAAATATTTAATTGACCGAACTTGCCATGGAACTGTTTTAACTAGTGTAACTTTGCTGGCGATTACGGCGAGTCTTGTCTAGAGCGCAGAGAACTAAGTACCGGTTTCGTTGTTTGCCTTACAGTGCTAAGGCTAACGGTGCGCCTCTCCCCCACCTATGAAATGGGTTTAATGGCAATAACATGGACTTAATTTCAATAGGTTCTATCCTATATGGTTCGGTTTTCTTTCGTAGAGCGGCCTGCCCAAATCCTCATATGTGACGCATGGTTCCGACAACGACCCAAGGAAGTCTCCGAGAAAACTGTACGCGTTGGATCTTTTCCCCAGGGCTTGCTGGTGGTTCGGGCCAGGCGAAGGCAGACACATTGGCTGAATCTACACCCACTGATGCACGATAAGGCAAATGTCGGTAGAGCCCTTTAGGAGGGTATAGTAATTGGAGTATGTTCCGTGGCTAAGGTGTTACGAATCCATACCTGCCTTCAGAACATAGCTGCGTTAGATTTGGTAGGCCGTCTTGTGTTGTTATTTTACCAAATGGTATGGGTTTCGGTCGTTCGGAAAGCAATGTCAAACTACTTAACGTAAACTTTCCAAGAGATCACAACAGAAAAATCAATGCTTGGTATTGACTGCGACGTCCTTTAAAGGATATGCAACTAATTTTTTGTACGAATTCAGCATCATTTCCTGGAGAACATTTACGATATGGAGTGACCAGGGAATCAGGCCGCCACTTAGCACTCTGAGGAAAGGCCAGACGACTCTAATCAGATTGCAACTGGTACTATTAGTACTGGGACTTGACTTTTCGCTGACTGTTGAAGATGACGACGAAGCACGTATGCGGATGTTCGGAGTGCTGTGACCTCGGTTCTTGAATCAGCTCAGCTCAACTCAACTCAACTGCACTCCTGAACTGAATGGCAGGGTTCGAAACTAACCCACAAACGTCGTAGCCCGAGGCAAGTGGGTTAACCACTGCGCCACAGAGAATCCTCCACGGGATATAAACACCCTTTGCAATGTTTGAGATTTGAACCCATATATCAAGAACCGAAAGATGGTTAGTTTAACCGCTCGTCCATTCGTGTCGCTAGTGCTACAGAACTAAGTTGCATTATGGAGAGAATTGCCTAGAAATGTAGTAAATATGTTAAAAGTGCAAAATAAGCAGACCGCACAAAAAGAAAAACAAACCGCATAGCGATACAATCAAATAGCATAATTGTACATTAAGGAAGTACATAAAAATACACATTTCGAAAATTAAAGCAAAAATTGAATTTCCATGTTACAAAAAGGTCCGCCTCCTTAAAAGAAATATTTAATGAAGCATTTTGTTCTCATTTCATGTGCTCACGAGAAAAGCAAGAAAGTGGTAACAGAGTTTGGTCTATACGCGTTCATTCATCTACCTACAGCACGCGCATCGATTCCGCCCGTTAAACTACATATAATGTCCTGCACGATTACTCCACGTAATGATCACGTGAGTGAGGAACACAAATCACTTGCGTCCATTCCCATGACTGACACAAAGCAAAATCCGATTACGACAAAAAAAAAAAAAAACACGATTGGGCAACGTTTCTATTTCTTCTGACCCATTTTGCAGTTCTCGAGCCAGCCAGGTTGCGTACGTCGTTGAGCAGGGAAATTACATTAAGTACGAAAGTTCTGAACATGGCATTTAAAATATTACATTCGGTGCGAAAGTACGTTTTACTTTCGGTTTTTCATTGCTTCGCTGTTCTCAAACTACACAGGTCGGCATTTTTCTAGATAGTGTAAAACTGTGGAGGTTAACCAGGCTGAATGGATAAAAGCGCTCGCTTATAAACTTCTGGTGAGCCGATGCCAAGATAAAGAGCTCAACCCCCACACCGTTCAGTAGGATTAAAATGTTGACTTCTCGTCCTTGACTAGGAGACATAAATTACAAGAACCCCAAAAGCTGCACAGGGATTGCCTAATGGCGAGGGGCACTGATAATAGGGTAAGCTAATCCACACGCAAAATCAGGCAACTACACCAGACGTAGAAGCTCGTGTATGGACTACGCTTGAGTTCTAGCGAACGTACGCAATAAACAACATTAGTTAGTTTAATGTCTTTTACAGGATATGGTAATCAACCCCAACATGTATTGACTGTTTGTGATTTTCTAGGTAATTGTGTGTGTTGTGTTAAGTCCACAAAATCATATCACCACCATTATCATCATCATCACCATCATTATTACCACTATTATCATCACCACCAGCACCATGATCAATATCACTACCATCAACACCACGATCACCATCACCATCCCTATCGCCATCATCATCACCACCATCACCATTATTACCATTACCATCACTATATCACCACCATCATTATCACCACCATCATTATCACCGTCATCACCACGATCACCATAACCATCATTATTATCAGTATCACAATCACCATCACCATTATCATCATCACCGCCTTCACCATCATCATCAACAGCTCATTATCAGCGTCATTATCATAATCACTATCATCATCACCCCTATCATCACTACCATTATAATCACAATCACAATCATCATTATGATAAATACGATCATCATCCCCTCCCCCCATAATCTTCATCGTCACCACCATTATCACAATTATCGTCATTACCGCCATCATCACCATGATCACCACCACCATCATCACCATCAACACCATAGCCATCATCAACATCATCATTCCCAGCATTATTATCATAATCACCATCATCATCAAAATTATCATCACTACCATCATAATTACAATCATCATCTCCATCATCATAATCACTACTATAATCATTATCATTATCACTACCATAATCATCATCATTACGACCACCGTTATCATCATAAAGTAGTAAAGCCTACTATCCTTTACGCTACTGAGGCTCCCAGTCAAATCGCACATATGCATTTTGAGAATCCCTTGACTACATCGAGGAACAACAACAACCACCAATCCCTCCTGTTTCTGTTTCCTTGCATCTCCTACAAGCTGATTTCCCTGGACCTGGAAATGAAACGATGCTCACTTAAAAGCCCCCCAAGTCCCTGACAGATCAGAGCTATAAAAACATCTTAAAACCCAAGCTACAAGGGCTAATGTTTTGTGAGTTACCTTCCAATAAAAGGTTGCGATACACGGTCACTTGTCAGCGGTTCCAAAAGAACGGTGTAAGACTGTAGGTCAACACTCCTGGTGATCTCCCGAGGAGAAGTCAGACACCAGGCAATTATAGCCGGCGCTGACATTCCTGGCTTCTGGTTAAATCCTAGCTGCTTGCGTCTGATTCATGGGGAGATCCAACCGCAAGAACTCATTTCCCACGTAATTAGTTACAGGTACACAAGGATTTGGATTGACGCGGTAGCGGATTGGCTTGTGCGTTTGCCTGCTGGCTTAATGGTCGTGGGTTCAAACACGAAAGAAGCAGATTTTAAAAATGTACCTAGTCTTCTAGGATCAACAGTCTATAATGGGTATCAGGAAATGTGGTGGGAAGTAAAGGCGTGGGGCGGGTTATAGTCCACAATAGCCTTGGAGTGCCGATTGGTCTATACAGTGCGTCTAAACGCGTGTAAAAGGATCGTGTTTAACTTGAACATACATGCTCTAACAAACAAGAATATAAGAAGCCGTGACAAAGCAGATATCATAGCCGTTGCTATGCAAACACAAACACTTCCTGTTAAATCTTAGACTTCCGTGGGTATAAATTTCTCCACATTCGAACAAGATCAGCGATTATGTATTTAGTATTTCAGCCAAAATATTATGTGTTTATTCACTGCATATGATATATAACTCTGCAGTATGGGCCTGATGGGATGCAGCGAAATATGCCACGGCAAGAAATCCTGCAATATTTTGTTTACGGCGTCTGATTTTAAAGAAACTTCGTGACATTGACCACACCGAGAACCCACAGGTCTAAACAAATAAGGGGCTAGCACCATATACTCGGGAATGTTTTCTACTTGACATGGCTCCTTGGTTGACCCAGTCTTAAATTGGTACCAGGCAATGTTCTGGGTTGTAAAGGCGATCAGCGCGATAGTGACTAATGACCAATCGTGTGCTGATTGGTCTATGAAAATATGGAACAAGCACCATATGCCCATGCGCATTAAGGCCAGTAGAAAGGTTCTTTTACTAACTGACCAGCTACCGGTTAAGTCTCATGTTCTGGGACAGGATCCTTGACTTTTGACTGACCGCCAGGAATCTCTGCTGCAGCAACTGTAGGACTGTAACTGTTTCGGACAAGATGCTGTTAGTGTTTACTGGCTGTGTTGAGATACAAACACG
This sequence comes from Cepaea nemoralis, assembly GCA_014155875.1. Lineage (NCBI taxonomy): Eukaryota > Metazoa > Mollusca > Gastropoda > Stylommatophora > Helicidae > Cepaea > Cepaea nemoralis. Next base: position 47,761 of record JACEFZ010018407.1, read on the forward strand.
TAGGCTTGTTTCTCATTCTGGTCTGCTAGATCACGGGGTGTCTCTCTCTCTCTCTCTCTCTCTCTCTCTCTCTCTCTCTCTCTCTCTCTCTCTCTCTCTCTCTCTCTCTCTCTCCCTCTCTCTCTTCTCTCTCTCTCTTCTCTCTCTCTCTCTCTCTCTCTCTCTCTCTCTCTCTCTCTCTCTCTCTCTCTCTCTCTCTCTCTCTCTCTCTCTGTCTTCGCCTTTTGTGTTAACTGTGTGGAAGTTGTACGTGTGTTTAGTTGTGTTGTGTCTGCTTGCATTGCGTTGTTTGGTTGTTATATGTCTATATACAGCTTGGTGTTTAGTTGTTCAGTGTCTGTATACAGCGTGGTGTTCAGTTATTCTGTACCTGTATACAGTATGTTGTTTAGTTGTTCTGTGCCTATACACAGTGTATTGTTTAGTTGTTCTATACCTGTATGCATTGTGTTGTTTAGTTGTTATGTGTCTGTATACAGTGCGTTGTTTAGTTGTTAGTGTCTGTATACAATGTGTTGTTTAGTTGTTATGTGTGCTCGTATACAGTTTACTGTTTAGTTGTTATGTGCCTGTATACAGTGTGCTATTTAGTTGGTGTGTGTCTATATACATTACGTTGTTTAGTTGTTCTGTGTCTGTACGTATGTGTTAACTGTTTCATGTTGTGTTCGCAATCGTAAGATTGTCCTCTGCTTCTGGCGGGTTAGGGTGTTTCTGCTGTCTTTAGACTTATTATGTTTGTGCACAGGGCTCCTGTAGTTGTGTCTTTAACATAGCGATCCATCCTTTTCGGTTCGCAGTTTTAATGGGGTATTGTCTATACAAGAGAACATGACACATGATTTGGCAGTACACACAAGAGATATATTGATAACAACAGTAACATAATTTAATTCCAACCAAGAATAAGCAACAAAAGCCGTGAATTACACCAGACACATTAGAATTAATAAAACAACGAAGGGAACTGAAACAGAAAGGAGGAGAAAACGATAACAGCAGGGTGAATCTTTAACACAAGAAATAAGAAAGAATACAAGAACGGACAACAATCAATATATGCAAGATTGCTGTACCAGAATAGAGCAATATCATAAGAATGGGCGAGATTACGAAATGTTCAAAGAAATGAAGTTATTGACAAGAAATGTTCAACCTCAATTAAATTGTGTCCGTGATATGTTGGGAAATACCTTAACTACCTTAACAGGATCTAGAAATGTTCTAGAACAATGACATTAATACTGCAGATAAATGTATGATGTGAATGACTGTGTGGATATGATTGAGATACATGAAACAATTACAGCAGATACATAACCTGAACCTTCATCTCATCTCATCTCATCAAGTTCCTCTTGTACCTTGCGCTGTCGAGGTGAAGTATAAACATCGTGAGAGTGACCGATATTTTATCAGGATCTTTACTGCACATAGGCAATAAAGAACCTGAATAATGGTAAATCACCAGGATATGATGCGATACCAGCTGAACTAATTAAAGCGGGAGGAGAAGGTTGTGGGATGTGGATTTTAATTTAAGAGAATAATTTGTTAATTTGTCTAGGGGATTTAATGATTCTCTAGTCACTGTTAGAATGCAAGATGATCAGGGATATTTACCACAAACACCAGGAGAAAACACTTCAATCCTTGAAACAATGGTATCTGTGTGTAGGTTTCCCTTCCCACTTCATCACCCTTTACATTTACTATAGTGCTAGAAGACATTGATTGTTCAAAACATATAAACAACCCTGGTGAACACCACATTACTTGATCTACACATCAACAAATTTTGGACAAACAGTTCAGGTATTAAATCAAGATCTGTAGTAACATACATGAAATTGTAATGTACACATTGAATTTTATGAACAGGCATGGGAATGATTTGCATTAGTCAAAACACATTTACCCCATTGTCCCATGTAAAAAACAATGTTATTACAAACAACACAACAACCACAAATTGGGTCTACTTTCCTGGACCCACCTTACATAATTAAGGCAAATAATGATCTAAGTACCTAGAACCCAACATATAAAACAGTTGTTTCTGACACCCTTTACAATTCTCATATTAAAAATAATGAGTTGGTGTCAAAATACTATACCATAACCTTCACTGTAAAAAAAGCTGCTGACCTGATAAATCCATGGCATAGAAAAAACACATATAAAAAGCAGGTGGTACTCAATTAAACTAATTAATAGAGTCCTTTATCTCCTGGTGTGCGGTTAAGGTTCATCTCCTATGTATATTAGATCCTATTCCCATTATCTGGGTACCGAAATAATGCACTCAGTTGTGTTCCTAATATGTTATATCCACTGGTAATTGGCTGGTGAATATTTATACTCCATACTCCAGGAATTGAAATATCACACAATCACATATCCCTCCGCGGGCTAGAATTTTCGAATACTCTGTTGCAGTAGGCTCGGTGCCTTTTTGTGAACTTGGGGCCTTGGTTGGTCTTACTCTAGGAATTTCCACTTAAGCTCTGCAGAAGGTACTCTCCCATCTCACCATACATCGTGCCAAGTAGACGGCCATTCAGCTGCTCTGCTTCCGATATCAGAATCCCAATTATTTCCACAAAGATGTTACACCCACCAAGTCGCGAGTCTATAACCCATGGCATTTAGGTTGACATTGGACCAGCAAGGAGTTAGTCGTTGTTATCTAGTCCAGTGTAGGAACTTATATGGCTGAGAGGCATCTCATGGTAGTATCTGTGACTAGGTCCAGAATTGATGTATACCTACATGTATCCAAAGATGAGTAAGTTCAGCACATAAACAGGGTTGCAAACAATGAGATGCTTCCTTTTGTTGCAGATTTAGAGGCATTTAGCTGCTTTCATATGGTCTTTTTGATGGTGTTCAGGTTTTGAACCCTTGAGATAATTTGGTGTAGTTATGGTTCAGAGGATCTTAAGTTGGTACCTTGGTTGTATTGGCTTCTGTGATTTCAGTGTCTCTTCCCATTTGTTTGAGTTGGTGTTAGTATCTAGAACTTGGTGTTGAGTCTGCCGCTGTATGACTGATTGAAGGACTATTCAATTCTGAACAGGAAACTGGGAATGTTCCATGGTTTCGTTGACCTCGTGACCTCGCGGATTGATGGCGTACCAGGGGGAATCTCCCAGACGTAAAAGTAGATGATACTCTGTTGTCGGTGTATTTTGAATATCCATTTATCTTGATGGACAATTAAATACTGAGATCCATCCTGGATATCTTGACAGAAGTAGGACTATCAATCGCTGAGTGTCTCTCTTCAACAGGTCTTTCGCTGGCTAAGCCGCGGATAAGCATAGCAGTCAACGTTGATGTTTTTCTAGATCCAGACCATGCTTAAGCCATTTAGTCCTGACTCACCTTCACCAGGCTGTTGACCCAGGATCCTGATGGGTGAAATGTCCAATATACCACAACTCGCAATGGCTGCAGAGAATGATGGTTTTTAGGGCAAAATCTCCCTCCCCACACGGAAAAAAGCCGACGTCTGTCTTCTTTGTTTGTCTGCCAAAAAATGGCTACAAAGAGCCCTTTGTTTCAATTCAGTCCCGGTCTTGCCAGGTGTCACAACTGGTTTGAGGTAGCTCCCGATTGGGCAACCACTCAGCCAAAATCATTTTCTTCTGCTGGTGTTAAGTTCTGGATGCAGTTTAAGATCCCCTAACTCTGTCAGAAGGAACTAATTGCTACCCCAGATCCCAGAGAGAAAACGTGGAACAAATGTCTGTTATGCTGATTTAAGACACTGTCCCTGATACTCAAGAAAACAGCCAAGAAGTGGCTCGTTGAAGATAGAATATATCTATATAGTTTCGGCTGTACTTGGTATCACCAGAAGTGAGAAAGGAGGAGTTAAGACATGCAACGTAATCTGGTTACTTATGACTGCATAGGCAAGATACCTCCCGGACATAGATTCCCACTTCTGGGCAATATGTGTGAACCCCCACTAAATGATACAATAATGTGTGTACTTGATACGCTACACAAACATTTATAAACATTTAGAATTATACGGACAAATTGAGTTTTAAAATACAACAACTGTGTTTATTATTTCTAGTCTTGATGATCATATGATGATGATGATTATATTATGGTATACGTAACTTAAGAGGTCACATAGGTCATGCTTCCCCCAGTGAGACGCAGTTCACTGTCAGATTGAAGGAGTCCAAATTGGTCCCTCACAAGGCTAAGTCACTTCCTGATATGGGTTGTTGACTGTCCATTGCTCCTAAGAGATCTGGAATGAAACGAACGGAGATGGGTAGTATCTACGTCTACACCTCTCAAACACATATGTCTATACATTCATATAAACATACATTCAAGTCATAATATATGATGGTATGATGATATATATGATGGCATGTTACATAAACATATATCAGTTCTAAATAAATAAATATATATGTATATATTCATAAAACTATTTAGAACCTCTATAGCTCAAAACATACATATTCATATACCTTTGTGTAATGGAGTGTTTCCCATATAAGTTCACCTCACTTACTCTTCTCCCTTTCTGATTCATTCATACTGTCTTGTCGGAAGGGCTGGTCGCACAGTCCTGTCGAACATTAAATGCCTTCCCTGAATCTGTCTGGGATATTGAATGTCCTAAGTCATGTCTGTCCTCATGCAGACATCATGCAGACAAGGTGAACTGGTGCCATTCCTCAAACCAAGTGGTTTCACCACAATCTTGGTAGGCACTCAAAGTGTTGGTCCAAATAATCAATGTTAATTGGACGCTATCAAGAGACTGGTAGCTCTCAGGAATTTCTCCTAAGTAGTCAGTCTCCCCAATGTTTAACATCATACAGGATGAATCTAAATGTATCTCCTGTACATGCATAAGCCACACGCTCATGTAGCTTGGATAATGGATTTCTCCAAATTATCACATACAACAAATCAGACAACCAAGTAGGTGAATGAAAGAAGAAGATAGTTCTCAGTGAAATCGTAAAGCTAGAACTGGAACATTAAGTACAAAGAAAATCCACGAGTGTAAAGTTTGGGAGAATATGTAGAAACAGGAAACTACACAAGCCTTCAGACTAGCAGACAAACTAATCAGAGTAATGGTATTACCTGGGTTATAGCTAGGAAATCCTGTCATACGACTTCGTACAGAAGTCCAACAGAACGAAATGTTAATATTTCTCCAGTAGGTATCCTAAGAATGCTATTGTAAATTGCGTCTGAAGTCTTGCTGGCCATGCATGTAGTTTTATTCTCTTCAGTCCCTGGCTAGTTTTCACGTTGGCTAATTAATATGTCCCATATTAATTAACTCCACCTATTTTTCATGTAGACGATTACCGGATGGATTAAGTCCCAAATTCTTCTCACCCCTCCTCCTTTCCTGTGAAGGGTAGTTTCATCTGTCAATCAAATTGACCGATGCCCCCCACGCCTGAAACAATGAAACATGCTTTGGCGGCAATGCAGTTGCGTCATTACATTCCAATCTGCTGGTAACACCCGCCTTCCTGGGTTGCTGGCAAAATGTGTCAGCCATGTGTTCCTACTTTGCCGCCGTATTGCAGTGAGGTGTTAAGCATCTGGTCCTAATTGCTCCTTTGTGGTGGCAATTACAGACGTGTCCGGCTCCACAAAGTCTGGACTTTTAGATAAGGTGTTAGGCCTGCATTATATTGCCGTCTTTGGATCACACGGGTTTTCCCCTGAGTAGCACTGTCCATGTATCAATGTCATCTCCAGCCCAGATTTCACACTTTTCCGGTCTTTCTCTTCCCTGGTACTGAAAACAATGAGTTGTCAACCTTTGATAGCGCCCGCCGACTGGTGCCGTGATGTCTGGGTTTTACGTTTGATCTGGACATCAAAGCTTTCTCAGACCTAGCATTACAGAAATGATGGGGCGTGCGTGGTCAAAATGTAATTTTCTCTTGTTTGCAATCTCTGTTAGTTTTTCCTTATTCCTTGGTTGGGGACTAGATTATTTTCTGGTGGACAATTATTCTTTTACATAGAGAATGATAGAATAATTCTTGTGGGCTCTTTAATTCCTTTCAAACTTGTGTCATTCGGATGCTGCCGGGGCTGTCCCGTCACATAGCTTCCCAATTTAAGTAGGTTCATTAATGAAGCCTATAACAGAGCCTCGGCAGCATTCAAGAATGTATCTAAGTTCTCTCCCTTCTAGAACTGCCTCCAAGTCTGGGTTCCCAATATTCCTTGTGGCAGTGGGTGTCTATGAGTCCAAAAGAAATATCCCATGTCCATCATCCCAGGATAAATCTTGCAAATCTTTGCTCCTGGTGTTGTGTCGGATTTCCGGGCTATTGCTCGGTAATGTCCTGTCCTCTGGAGGTTTTACTTTTTCCCAGCCGGGAAATTGCAAAATGTATAACAAGATTCTCCTGCGCCGCAGAGAGACTGTTATTGTCCACTCAATTTCTGGCCCTTGTCCTATAAGCAGAGGAAGTGCCATCAGTGTTTTCTTAAAAGAATTGGTCGCAGTAATGTTGCTCCATTTTCTTTTCCTCCGTCGGCCAAAGATCATAATAAAATCCTTTAATCTCCTCCTTTTGGCAGGAAATTTGCTAAACATCATAATTTTATGATGTGCATTCAACTCATACTTGCCTCTTTCTTGGTAGGGCGTCCGTTTACTCCCTCCTGATTTAAGAGTTTTCTTCCCTCGATAATTCTTTATCCAGGTGAGTTCCTCTTCAACAGAGTTCCATTTTGAATCTGTGTTTGAAAGTATAGGCTAGTAGAAGTTGTCCAGCTTTGAGAAATCATGTTGTTCCCCAAGAACTGTGAATTTGTATCACTCCTTGTAGAAGTATACATAAACAGCTGTTCTCCACATCCAACATTGGTTGAAGTGAAAGGTAAACAAGGTCCTGAGTGTTGAGTATACCAACCGCTCCTGGTTTGTTCCGCTGCAGAGTCCATCATTGTGATCCCCTGTTAGCTTCAGCTGTGTTGATGATAGGTATTACCTTCATCCTGTCCAAAGAAGTATTTTCTTCTTTGTTGTTAGCAGACATGTTTATCGTCCCTGAATCAGAGTCCGTAGTATAATCTACATGAATGCTTTGTGTATCTTGAATTTCCTTTTCGAAAGACTCCAAGATACTGACATCGTAAGAATTCTCCTCCGTGTCTTGTTTGTCCTCCATGGCCTGGGCTCTCTTGTGCCAAGTCCAATTGAGGTATTCTCTCCCTGGTCTGGTTTTCTTGTGCCAAATCCAATAGAAGTGAATGTTGTGGGGTGTCATTTTCAATGCCATCTCCCACCTGAGATAAGTAATTCATACTGATAATTGTTTCATCTTGTGTGGCCACACTAGAAGAAACACTGGAATCCTGTTTTACATCCATTCCAGTCTCAGCTGAATTCATTTCCACTCCTAGTTTCTCTGAACTGAAGGGAATAAAAGAGTCGGGTAAGGTCTCGCCTTCGATCTCTTTAATAGTTTTCCTCAGGTCCTCCTCCTCCTGGATTTTTCTCCTTTGGGAAGTCTTAGGAAGCTCCTGAGATTGCTGGGTTGCCAAGCCAGCTAATCCGCTTTTATTGCGGTGTAAACATTTATCACGTTTGTGACTGTTTACTGTACGCTTGGTACATTTATTCCTATTCCGTTTATTTTTCGGAATTGAGGTGGGAAGCATCTGCCTTTCTGTGCCTAAGTTTTTGTTTTTCTGAGCCATGGGGTTTTGCGAAGGAATGCATACCTCTTTGTGACGGTCAGCTTCCCCGCTTTCTATCAGAGTTTCGGCTTGAGTGATTGGCTTTTCCTCAGTCGAGCTGGTAGATTCCTCCATGTTCAGTATTTCAATTTGCTTCTTCTTAATCTCATCTTCTTCAGCTTTGTGACGCATATCTGCTTCTAATTCTGCAAGTCTTTTCATCATCTGTTCATCTTCTTTGTCCCACCAATCCATTTCATCTCTAATAAATAGTTCTAGCTTCTCTCCTACTAAGCCGAGCCTTATGCCCCATCCTCTAGCGGACTCTAAGAAATCTGTGCGTGCATCCATGATCTCTTCTCAGCTTAAACTCAGGTAAGTAATTATATTATTACCCTACAGAGAGCTAGTCAGATTTATGCTAGAGCAGGATAGTGACAAGAGGAACTGACACTGCTATGAGAATGATAGTAGTGAATTTGAGTGAGAAAGTTGATGCAAAGCAGTCTGTCATACACTGAAGTAATTATGCATTATCAAATTATTCATGATTAAATCAAATGATAAAGCATGTAATCAAAAAATCATCAAGTAAATCTTCAATAAACTAATTATTATCACTAATTAATGTGATTATTAATTCTACAGTGGTGAATGATGTAAATTAACTCATATGATATTATCCATTATTAACTTTTTAACAAGTTATTTAAATTCTACAGACTTCCCTAGAAACAAATTTTTAAGTTAATACTTAGCAAATGTAATGGGTGAAGAATGAAAGAATCTTCTTCTTCTCTTCTTCTTCAGCATTCCGAGCCATTGAGGTTCTTTGCTGCAAATACAATCTGTCTCCATTCGTCTCTCTGGTGGACCTTCTCTTGCCAGTCGTTGATTCCAAGTGCTTGTAGGTCTGTATGTATATTATCTCTCCACCGCCTTCTTGGTCTACCTCGGGGTCTACGGTCATTTATTTCCTGAGTGTAAGCGAGTTTTGTTTCCCTATTATCTTCCATTCTTTCTATATGCCCCAGCCATTGTAGTCTATTATCCTTCATGATACCAGTGATTAGCGGGGACTTAAACAAATCATAAATGTCTTTGTTACTTCTTCTTTTCCACTCTCCACTTTGTGTATCCCTAATGGGTCCAAAGATGCGTCTTAAAATTTTTTTCTCAAAGGTTTGTAACAAGGCTTCGTCTCCTTTCGTTGTACTCCAGGTTTCAGAGCCATACAGCACAACTGGTCTGATCAGTGTTTTGTATATTGTGATTTTGGTGTTACGAGATAGCACCTTTGATTTTAGTAGATGTTGTAGTGCATAGTATATCTTATTTCCAGAGTTGATTCTAGTTTGTATTTCTTCCCTTATGATGTTGGAGCAGTTGAAGATTGTACCCAGGTATTTGTATGTTTCCGTTCTTTTAATGGTCATATTATCTATTTGTATGTGGCCAGAGTTTTTAGCCATTCCGTCTCTTGAAATTACCATATATTCTGTCTTATCTTGGTTGATAACCAGCCCCATCTGTTGGGCTTTTTCCTTTAAGTGAGTCAATATTTCTAATGTCTTTTGTTCACTTTGCCCTATAATATCTATATCATCTGCATAACCAAGCAGCTTGGATGTTCCTCCAATATCACATTCCTCCTTTACCTTCCTTACAACTTTCTCCAGAGCCAGATTGAAGAGTAGCGGCGATAGTGCATCACCCTGTTTCAAGCCAGATGTTATTTGGAAGGGGTCTGATTTCCTGCCTTTATATGTTACTATATTATAAGTATCTTCCATGCATAGTTTGGTCATGTTAATTAACTTCCTTGGTATTCCAAATTCCTGCATAACATTCCATAGAGAAGATAAGTCAGTCCGATATCGAGGCTCATGTATCTGTTTCGTAACAAAGAAAGGTTTTTACAAAGGTGGGGATGTTAACCCCACGCTTCAACCCCCAACCTGGAGGACGAATGAAAGAATGGTTTATGAAAATCAATAGTCTAGAATTTATTCTCTGATTCTATCATGGATGAGAAGTCCTAATGTGTCAAAATCTTGCCTACAATCAAGCAAGCTATTACATTAGAAATAAATTATAACTAACTAATGCTACTAAGAATGTAAGTGAGAATGACCTAGGTTCTATCCATGGGCAAGACCGGAATAATACAAGACTAACAGATTTGAAATATGTTCGTTCCTTGCGAGCGAACCAAAGTGTTCTAGGGTGTACTCCCGGATTCTATAGCGGACGAGCAGACCAATACCTTGGACGCCAACTGGCTGGTGTTAGATCCCAGATGGGCAACCACTCAGCCAAAATCATTTTCTTCTGCTGGTGTTAAGTTCTGGATGCAGTTTAAGATCCCCTAACTCTGTCAGAAGGAACTAATTGCTACCCCAGATCCCAGAGAGAAAACGTGGAACAAATGTCTGTTATGCTGATTTAAGACACTGTCCCTGATACTCAAGAAAACAGTCAAGAAGTGGCTCGTTGAAGATAGAATATATCTATATAGTTTTGGCTGTACTTGGTATCACCAGAAGTGAGAAAGGAGGAGTTAAGACATGCAACGTAATCTGGTTACTTATGACTGCATAGGCAAGATACCTCCCGGACATAAATTCCCACTTCTGGGCAATATGTGTGAACCCCCACTAAATGATACAATAATGTGTGTACTTGATACGCTACACAAACATTTATAAACATTTAGAATTATACGGACAAATTGAGTTTTAAAATACAACAACTGTGTTTATTATTTCTATTGATGATCATATGATGATGATGATTATATTATGGTATACGTAACTCATCTGGCTGAAAAGCTCAGAAGCACATAGGTCATGCTTCCCCCAGTGAGACGCAGTTCACTGTCAGATTGAAGGAGTCCAAATTGGTCCCTCACAAGGCTAAGTCACTTCCTGATATGGGTTGTTGACTGTCCATTGCTCCTAAGAGATCTGGAATGAAACGAACGGAGATGGGTAGTATCTACGTCTACACATCTCAAACACATATGTCTATACATTCATATAAACATACATTCAAGTCATAATATATGATGGTATGATGATATATATGATGGCATGTTACATAAACATATATCAGTTCTAAATAAATAAATATATATATATGTATATATTCATAAAACTATTTAGAACATCTATAGCTCAAAACATACATATTCACATACATTTATGTAATGGAGTGTTTCCCATATAAGTTCACCTCACTTACACTCTCCCTTTCTGATTCATTCATACTGTCTTGTCGGAAGGGACTGGTCGCACAGTCCTGTCGAACATTAAATGCCTTCCCTGAATCTGTCTGGGATATTGAATGTCCTAAGTCATGTCTGTCCTCATGCAGACATCATGCAGACAAGGTGAACTGGTGCCATTCCTCAAACCAAGTGGTTTCACCACAATCTTGGTAGGCACTCAAAGTGTTGGTCCAAATAATCAATGTTAATTGGACGCTATCAAGAGACTGGTAGCTCTCAGGAATTTCTCCTAAGTAGTCAGTCTCCCCAATGTTTAACATCATACAGGATGAATCTAAATGTATCTCCTGTACATGCATAAGCCACACGCTCATGTAGCTTGGATAATGGATTTCTCCAAATTATCACATACACCAAATCAGACAACCAAATAGTGAATGAAAGAAGAAAATAGTTCTCAGTGAAATCGTAAAGCTAGAACTGGAACATTACGTACACAGAAAATCCAGCAGTGTAAAGTTTGGGAGAATATGTAGAAACAGGAAACTACACAAGCCTTCAGACTAGCAGACAAACTAATCAGAGTAATGGTATTACCTGGGTTATAGCTAGGAAATCCTGTCATACGACTTCGTACAGAAGTCCAACAGAACGAAATGTTAATATTTCTCCAGTAGGTATCCTAAGAATGCTATTGTAAATGCGTCTGAAGTCTTGCTGGCCACTGCTCGTAGTTTTATTCTCTCCGTTCCTGGCTAGTTTCCAGGTTAGCTAATTACTATGTCCAAGTTCCTGTTGGCTCCACCTATTTTTCATGTAGGACGATTTACCTAGATGGATTAAGTGCCAAATTCTTCTCACCCCTCCTCCTTTCCTGTGAAGGGTAGTTTCATCTGTCAATCAAATTTACCGATGCCCTGCCACATTCCTGAAACAATGAAACATGCTTTGGCGGCGATGCAGTTGCGTCATTACATTCCAATCTGCTGGTAACACCCGCCTTCCTGGGTTGCTGGCAAAATGTGTCAGCCATGTGTTCCTACTTTGCCGCCCGTATTGCAGTGAGGTGTTAAGCATCTGGTCCTAATTGCTCCTTTGTGGTGGCAATTACAGACGTCCCGGCTCCACAAAGTCTGGACTTTTAGATAGGTGTTAGGCCTGCATTAAATTGCCGTGTTTTCCCCTGAGTAGAACCGCCATGTATCCATGTCGTCCCCAGCCCAGATTTCACAAGTTTCCCTCTTTCTCTTCCCTTCTACTGAAAACAATGAGTTTTCAACCTTTGATAGCGCCGCCGCCGACTGGTGCCGTGGTGTCTGGGTGTTACGTTTGATCTTGACATCAAAGCTTTCTCAGACCTAGCATTACAGAAATGATGGGGCGTGCGTGGTCAAAATGTAATTTTCTCTTGTTTTCAATCTCTGTTAGTTTTTCCTTATTCCTTGGATGGGGACTAGATTATTTTCTGGTGGACAATTATTCTTTTACTTAGAGAATGATAGAATAATTCTTGTGGGCTCTTTAATTCCTTTCAAACTTGTGTCATTCGGATGCTGCCGGGGCTGTCCCGTCACACCAGGTACGTGAACCAAACTAAGGCCAAGTTTTGAACCAACTGCCAAATAAATTAGGCTCTGTTTTCTTTTCTTCTCCTACACTAAGTAAGATACTTAAACAGTAATTATTAGGGATTGCTATTTTTAAGGGCGTCAATCAACGGATGATAGTAGAGACGTTTTTGTATACCACAAAGGTAATGACCAAAAGAGTGAAAGAGAACTATCTTCATTCAAACACCAAATAATGGCAATCTGAAATTGTGTACCAACTATAGATCTGTTGCCCTGATCAGTCATGCAAGTAAAATTCTATCAACAATCGTGATGAAAAGACTTCGTAAGAAAGTGGAAAACGAGATTAACGTGGTTCAACCTGGAGACAAGAAAAAGGAACAAAAGATCACAAACTCAACATGCGATTAATAATAGAGAAATGTAGAAAATGTAATATAAACTTGTTCTCATTTTTTTGTTGGTTCATTCACAAGCACATGACTGGTGTACAAGATCAGAAACTTCGGGAAATCATGAGTAAAATGGGCTTTCCATCGTATGTAGTAAAACACATAAAAATGATATATCTAGATCAACAAACAACTGTTAAAATAGATGGCTAGACATGAGATTGGTTCGACATCAAGCAAGGAGTCCGTCAGGGCTGTGTGCTGTCACCTTATTTTTGTAACCTGTACGCCGAAAATATAATGAGAAATATCAGAGATGATCTACCCAAAGAGCAATATGATGCCCTAAATATCAGTGGTAATAAAATACTAGAGATTCGATATGCTGATGATACAGTATTACAATCCATATCACGCTTTCCGACATGGCACGTGATGGATGGATCATAGAGTGGTATAGAACACTAATAACCTCAACGCAAAAGAATAGTGAAAATCACAACTTAGATCTTAACATAACAAAAATAATGATAATGCACATAGATAAAAACTAATGTGACGAAAGAAATATATGTTAATGAGGAACAACTGGAGGTGGTGGAACATTTCCAATATCTTGGGTCTTTAATTACCAACAATGGTGACACAATGGAGGAAATTAAAAGACGAATATCTTTTGCTCTTCAGAAACTAAAACAACTAAATAAATTATGGAGGGGGGCAGACAGAATTACAAAAATTAGATTTTAAGAGTATGCATCTTTCCCATTGCAACTTACGTATGTGAGACCTGGAAACTTACTGAACATGCTGAACAGCGCATAAAAGAAAATTTAAATGTATAGGTCACTTGAAACGTCATGAAAGTTTGGAGAGAACAATGATGGAGAGAAGAGGGGAAGAGGAAGGCTAAGGAGCAGATGGGTGCAGAATGTGGCAGATGATCTTCAAATGGGTGTATCGGACGCGGGACATCTTGCTTGCGACTGAGAAGTTTTCCGGACAGTTGTTATAGAAGCGAAGTTTTACAAAGGACGTGCTACTGAATAAATGAGTTGTTATTGATCGTATAAGAGATTTTTGGCTGTTGTTATTTGCATTAATATTTTGCTTGATTTAATTGCGAGAAATACAAGCTGTTATATACAAGTATAATATATTTACCTGTCCGACTAACTGAAATGATGTCTTTCGCGACTGAAATACAAGATGTTTTTCATTGATTGATTGATTGATTTAGGAACCGACATCACAGCATTCGGGGCATTCCCATAAGTGCTCCGTCCCCATCCTCAACAGCCAGCGAAGAGTTCCAACACTAATAGTTCCAGTAGCAATCTGATTATATGTCCGTCTAGCCTTTCCTCTGAGAGTCGAGCGTCAGCCAGACCCCCCTCGTTACACCTCGCTGCCTCATTCTTACCAGTCTATGGTGATCCATTTGCACCTCCGAGGTGTACACGTGCTCCCACAAGACCGCAACATGTCTGCCTTGTCATGTTTCAATACTCCACCAAGTTCTGCAGAGCCAGCCAATCTGTCCTCCTGTTCATTTCCCAGCCCACCGGCATGCCCCGGAGAAAAGATCCAGGCGATGCATGCCACCCGTGACCTCCGAAGCGAAGCAAGCCACTCTGCTCGAAGCCTGCCTGTCCTCACCCTCCTCTGCATTCTTTCTGAGTCAGTTACAATCACGATGTGTGTATGTATCGTGTTCTCCATCCAGCGGAAAGCTGCACTGACCGCCTCCACCTCCATTCTTAAGCTAGATGTTGTGGTATCTCTCCTGCACCAAACGTCGGCCATTAGCTTTTGCTAAGAATCCCCAGGAACTTCTCCTGCCTCTCAACATCGAACCATCCGTGTAGACAATCACATCACCTGGGCGAGCATTATCCTGTATTAGTTGCTGGATGTCCCCTTCCGTAGCCCCTGCTGGCCACTCTCTGCACTCCCGGCTCAATTAATAACATGTGCCACACCAGTTATTACTATTACTGAGTCGTGTAGTATTGATTTTTCATTTTCCACATGCCTTTATAATGCATATCTTTTATATTGTTGCTGTTTTCAGATAGCCTTGAATGATGTGTGAATGGTATAATGTATGAAAAGAATGATAAAAGGGCAGAATGTTAGACGGGCCTGCGTGCCCAATTCTTAACCCTTTCAAAATAAACTTTTGTTATTGTTGTATAACTCTACACAAGTCTGACTGCTCCTCTGGCACTCTGACCCACTCCTCTCCTCATCTAATGTTCTCCAAGATGCACACCTGTATGATCGTATCCTCCGCCTGAGCCATCCATGATTTCCCTCTTATAAGTCTCTGACCCTTAACTTCGTCCAGCACCTCATGCAACGGGTGATCTGTGTCTGCAGCTACTCTGAGGTATGCCTTCGCCTGCATCACCTTGTGGGTAATCTGTGTATGATTCTAATAACATCACTTTGAATATCTCCACAGGTCCTGGGAATGGTCTCGGTCGGCTGGGGGATAGCTTTGCTGTTTTCCACTCCTGTACTCTACGTATTTCATGTTAGATACGATGAGACAAAGAATAAAACAGTTTGCGAAAATGTCTTCCGCAACAAACCTTCAATACATCGCCAAGCCTTCCTCACCTACGCTGCCCTGGTTAACTTCTTAATCCCACTAATCATCTTGATTGTCTGCTACGTGAGGATTTTTCTCAAAATCGCTCGCAAAGCCTCGGACAGCCGGACCAACAAACGCCAGAGCTTTAAACCAGGTAAGATCCAACTGACCAGCAACACTACTTCGGCAACTCTCCACAGCGCTAAACTGAAGACCTTAAGGATGACCGTGGTCATTGTCGGCTGTTTCATCGTCTGCGGATTGCCCTACTTCTTTGCCGAGATGTTCATATCCTACGGCGATTTCACCAAACTCAACCAAACCGTCTACGCTATTTTTGGAGGTTTCGCCGTGGCCAACTCTGCCGTGAACCCCTATATCTTCCTTCTCTTCAGTGTCAATGTCCAGTGTTTGCGGAACATGAAACTCTGCCCAGTCCAAACTGGCCCCAACAGCCGACAACTCATGTACAACGGAAGTGTCAGGTCACGTGAATACTCCTCCGCAGTTTACTCTCGCACGCCCATCACTGGGGTATCCATAGACGCTTACGAGTTGACCATCTCGACCACGGCTAGTAAATCATCCATCGCACCTGGCTACAACCCTAAAATTGGTTATATTTCTGGTTAGTTAGTCTTCTCACACAGAAAGTTCATCACATACCTCGTACCAAAAGATAGATCCGTGACCTATAACAATATCCCAAACTATTGTGAGGGATTAGGGCTTAGAAGGTCGCACATTGTGTTTAGTTTATTTTATTATATTCTAAGGATCAAGATTTTCAAAATCAAATGGTATAGACAATTTCAACGCATTACTTTTGAAAAGCAACAAAGAAATAGGTGTTAATAAAAGAGATTTGCTGTTGCCGAAATTTTACGGGAGCATAGAACTATTTTTTTATTCGCATATCCTTTACAGGACGTTGCAGTCAACACAAGCATGTTTCAGCTGCTGTTGCTGTCTTGGCAAGTTTTACGTTCAGTAGTTTGCCATTGCTTTCTGAAAGACCGGCTTACATACCTTCGTAAGTAACCAAGGCGACGCGCGTTTCGTACGAGTGTATACGGGATTACGAACAACGTCCTTAACGCCTATGCCAGGGAGACCGACAAAATAATAATAACAGCATAAAATATGACCAAGAAGTTTGACGGATGACTTAATGTTACATTTTTGTTGTCCCGTATATAAAGACTGGTCGAGGCGTCCGCGTGCACCTCTATGTGTGTGTGTGTGTGTGTGTGTGTGTGTGTGTGTGTGTGTGTGTGTGTGTGTGTTGTTGTTGTTTCTTTTCTTCTGTCGATATTCTTAGCCATGTGTGGTGTTAAAAACAAAACAAATGAAACGAGAAAACAAACAGCTTTGATAAACAACAAATACCTGCACACGCAGGCTAGAAAAACTATCCCAGGTGGTAGTGAACCATCCACAATATTTTTTGCTTTGGCCATATTATTTGTAACTTTTCGATACAATTCTACAGAGTACAGATGACGGAAAGAGGCCAAGTGACGGAATACAGAAATCTTGCTTGGACTCCTTAATACTGGACATGCTAAAGAATCGACACACTCTCGTGTATTGCTTACGTTAGGTAGAAGCGTAATTCCTGACTAAAAACGAATCCATTGTAACATCTCAACGACCATGAAGAGATTATAGGATAGAGTAATATTTTTCTTCGTTGCCGTGCACTTTCTCATTCAGTTATTTAGACATATGCCTAAATCCATAGGATTGATTTTTTTTTAAAGTGTAGAAACCATCCCTACCCATACCGTAGAGGATAACGGTTCGCAAGGACAAACATTTAGTTTAGTTGATACGATACCCGGGAAAGTTAACCCGATCAACAAACTCCTGAAGAAGCCGGAAGTGTCTGCCAAAAAGCGTAAATATCGCAGCTCTGCTGTATCAGACACGGCAGCTTTAGGTCCAAAACAAACATTTCGGACTAACGAAGATGAACAAAGAAAAGAAGTTTTATTATTACAGTTCTAAATACCCCAGTTTTCTCATTAAAATAGTACAGTTGTCATACCTAAACAAGAAACAATTCGCCAGACTTGTATCGTGGAGAATCCTACCGACTTCTGGAATGGGGTAAGTTTGTTAACCATGAAATGCCTACACCCAGTGGAAGAAGCGTAACCAACCTTGCCAAAAATATGTGTACAACTTCATAGCGATGCTTTGAAGTGTATACACAATTTCGCATTCAATCCCATTGAAAAATATTCACACATTTCAATGTTAGCGATAAGTGGTAAGGTATATAAAAAAAAAAAAAAAAAAAAAAAAAAAAAAAACATATTAATCAGGAAAAAAAAAAAAACAACAACAATATATTAATCAGGTTTCATGAAATAACCCACATTTTGAGACACCTCTGAAAAGTCCCAGTTTAAACAACGTGGAGTCCTTGGCATAAGGCCAATCCCGTGAAACACGTAAAATATTCAACATTGAACGCTGATTGTCTGGCTACGCTGTAATACATTTAAAATTATGAACTTCATCTCTCACCCGTAAATTATATACCGCATATAAACAAACATTGAAATCTGCTGTAAAATCTCCAGAACAAAATTGTATTTGTTAGGTGGCCATAATGATAAGGTTATATGCTAAATCTCATCATTTTCCTTCAATTGGTTACTGAGATATGGAATTTTATATTGGGGCAGACAAAAGTAAACACACTATAATATCTATCTCACATTGGAAGACTCACGTTAAGTTTGGCCCAGGCATGACCAGAAACAAAACAAAAAAAGCATATACTATAACATTTACCACCCACAATTTGACAGTGCAAATCATTCTAAAGCTTCATGTACACTCAAATCTATACCAGATACCACCCAGAACTCGACTGTATAATTCATTCTAAACATTTACGTATACTAAACTCTATTGCAAATAATACCTACAGAATTACTATACTAATCAATCTAACGCTTCATATATAATAAAATATGTAACAAATACTATTCAAAGATTGGCTTCACTAATCATTCTAACGTTTCACATATACTAACTTCTACATCTGTAACAGATACCACTCGCCGAACGGTTATACTAATATATACGTGTATTAAAATCTATAACAAATACCAGTCACAGAATTGACTGTACTAAACAGTCTAACGCTTCACTTATGCTACAACGACCCATTTCGGTGCCAGATTGACACATGAGGACATGATGCAACGCCCAGATTGTTCATGACCAAAGAGAACTCGAGTGGGAGATGTGATCTGCTGCTTTATCTTTTCATGACATTTTCTGAGAGACACGGAGCATCTTTAGGTTTGCCCAGGGGTGCTATGGTGTCGATTCTTAACACCTAGAACAACAACGTCAAGAACATCTACCCGTGTTGTCAGATCTAGATCCAAATGGGACGAATACCTCCAACTCCGAGAGAGATTTGAATTCGTGACAACCAGACCGGCAGGCGAATGCACAAGCCATGACACAACCAAGGTTATGTCACATATAAACTGCTCAGTTTATTAAGCTATGAAGTTAACAGCTGCGTTTTGTTGTTGTTGCTATAGTCACGTTTATATAAGTTAATAGTTACACCTTAATACAGACTACCAGTCGTGAATGTCAAGAAGAAAACAAATATAGTTTCAAAATAATTATTGTAGTATAAAGATATAGTTTATATTATAAAATAATATCTTTATGTATTATTATAATAACTCACTGTACTTCTTCCGGCTGTGTTTATGATTTATTATTACAGTTAGTGATTTATTATTGCTGTTATGATTTATAATTGCTGTTATGATGTAATGTTTATAGTAGACTAATATTTCACTGGCCTTTGAAATCAGATCGCGTTTTCAACTTTATTTAAAAGCACCGTAAACTGTTTACTAAAGATGAAACCAAATCTTCCTGTTATTAATTCAGCCACAGAGATCCGCGCCAAGTGGCAATGTATCGAATAACGAACGAACTATTATTTTCAAAGGGTCACAAGTTGGGCAAATGACTATAATTGCAGGTGGTTTAGTCCTTCATTTGATCATACAAATTATATTGTATATTTAGTCTAATCGGGAGAAGAAAGACTTATTTTACTTACTAGCCAGTATTTTTCAAAGTTACGACCAAACTAAAAGGTGAATGTAACTTATTGTGTTTGTAGATACCGTTTCTGAACGTCAAGAGTACGATGTATTTGGTTAATATCAACCGTTGTTCTGTTTAAACTTGTAATATAAAAACATCTATTGGTTCGTGATTTCAGTGCTCCCTACATTGTATATACAGCTGAAATTAAACACATCTTGGTGTTGTCACAACTTATTTCATTGTCGTTATTTTTCTTGGTGAAATTCATTGTGTGCGTCTTCTGTTTGTTATGTGTATATTGTAATCACCAGTAACAATATCTGTGGAGAGATGTGAACGCTTGAGCCATCCGGCAGGGAACTTGGTTCTGATTTCCTGTAATAAATAACTGTGCTGGGAAACAACATTACGCAACTCCCACAACTACCATGGTTATCAAGTCATTCATTTAGTAGCATGTCCCTTGCAGAACTTCGTTCCCATGACGACCTTCCGGAAAATTACCGGTCATAAGTAAATGTCCCACGTCCGATACACCCATCTGGAGATCATCTGCGATCTTATCTTTGGCCTTTCTCTTTGGCCTACTAACTTTTAAGACGTTCAACATGTAATTAAGTAGCGTAATGAATTCATTCAACCAAAAATAAACACAGCACATGGTCACATGTTTCAATGACACGATGGCAGTTTTAAAGAGACAATCATACCTGTTTGTTTCTTTTGTGGAGAGGGCACCTGATGAAATACAAAGATAAATATGCCAGGCAATAAAGTGTACAATCTATTGTTGTGTTTTCATTATTCAAATTCACAACAGGAAAACATTCTTTTGAATGTCCTATTTATATGTTATGAAGCCTCTGGAAGGCGTTAAACATAAGCAGGTTTATCTTAAATTATAAGGGACTCACAAAGTATGCCGAGAAATGTGAAGACAATCGCGGCCCGGACAGAATCGCAGGCTTCAATTCAACAATCACAAATTAGGAGCACCTGTTGGATATTTTCTCCAGGACACGCTGGTGTTGTGGGAAACAATCAGGCAAACAGACTGGATGAATCTACACCACTAGGTGGTGTATCGGTGCATGATAAGGCAGACGTGATCGGGGACGTGTGGGATCTTGTGTGTAGTGGTGAAGAACAGATAGATCTTCACGACCTGAAGAGAATGAGGATGCGGAGAGTATCCAGGGGATCTAGCAGACACTCTGAACGCCGAGGAAAGGCCAGACGGACACATAATCAGGCTGGTACTGATACCATTAGTACTGGGACTCTTTGCTGGCTGTTGAAGATGAAGACGAAGCACGTATGGGAATGTCCTGAATGTTATGATGTCAATTCCTAACTCAAATCAACTCTACCTCAACCAAGGTTTGTCTTCAAACATGGACAATTACATTAAATCACTGAAAGGAAAGTAGCATCGTCATGTGCTATGCAAAATTGCATAGACGTAAATGTATCACCACAGTTAAAGATCATCACTGATTCTGTTAATGTTATCCCCCTGTAAGCGAATCATGATGTATGTCATCATCTTAGGCCATCCACCCTTATTTCTGGTGTCTGCCTCTGTTGTCTCTTCCGGTGATCTCTCCATGTTCACGAACCGTTCCGGTGATTTTTATCTGCCAGTGGTCTCTCCAGGTTCACGACACGCCACAGTTACTCTCTTCTGATTACATAATCAAAGAGCATACATATAAATTGCTAATTGCTTTAACATGAATGCACCTGACAACATCTGATGCTAAAATCCTTGTCAATAAACAGTACAGTCTGACATTCAATCAATCAATCATGTGCCATGCCGGAAAGCGTGGGCGGTCATGACTCGCCATTTCACTCGATCACCAGTGTCGTGGATCAGCTCAGTGTTCCTGTCTCGTCCATGCCATGTGGCCAAGCCATCCAGGTATTTTCCTCTCGGTCTTCCTCTTGGTCTGTTCCCTTCGATCTTGCCAGTTGTCACCAAGCTCTCCAAGCCATTTCTTCTCATAACATGTCCAAAACATTTTGACTGTCTAAGTCTAATTTCTCTCATCAGTTTACGATGTTCATTTGTCTCCTGTAGTACTTGGTCATTGGTTTTTCTGTCTGTCCATGGTATTCTTTGCAATTTCCTCAGAAACCACATTTCTGCAGCCATCAGATGTTTTTCAGCTTGACTGCTCATTGTCCAAGTTTCACATCCATACAAAAGAACAGGCTCTATGTATCCCCTCAACACTCTTTTTCTCGTTTCAGTTGACATCTTTTTATTGGTTAGAATGTTTTTCATATTGCTAAAGGCTACTTTCGCCATGGCGATTCTTGTTCTAATCTCTTCAAGGCATCTCCCATCAGATGTTATGACTGTTCCAAGATAATTGTACCGATTCACTTGTTGAAGAATATTTCCATTTACTTGTATATTACATTGTGGCACTTCTTTCTTCCTAGTGACGACCATAACCTGAGTCTTTTTACAATTTAATTCTAACCCCAGTTGCTCACTGTGTACAACAACCGTATCTACTAATTGTTGCAGGTCCTGCGCATTGTCTGCAATTAATACTGTATCATCTGCATATCTAATGTTATTGATGTTTTTTACATCAATAGCATTGATCATCAGCTGCACATTGGTAGCACACCTATAGAAAGTGTAACCGAGCACAAGGCACTCGGTCTTATCATAGATCAAAATCTATCCTTTACTTCCCATGTTCATGCTCTTGTTAAACAAATAGCCAAAAAGTATACCAACTTGCCAAAATTAAAAACTTCCTCGACGAAAACACAAGAAGGATATTCTATACTTCCCACATACAAACACATATTGATTGAGCGGGAAAGTGAATGAGTGAGCGGAAGAGTGAATGAGTGAGCGTGAGAGTGAATGAGTGAACGTGAGAGTGAATGCGTGAGAGTGAATGAGTGAGCGTGAGAGTGTATGAGTGAGCGGGAGAGTGAATGATTGAGCGTGAGAGGGAATGAGTGAGCGGGAGAGTGAATGAGTGAGCGTGAGAGTGAATGAGTGAGCGGGAGAGTGAATGAGTGAGCGTGAGAGTGAATGAGTGAGCGTGAGAGCGAATGAGTGAGCGTGAGAGTGAATGAATGAGCGGGAGAGTGAATGAGTTAGCGGGAGAGTGAATGAGTGAGCGGGAGAGTGAATGAGTAAGAATGAATGAGTGAGCGTGAGACTGAATGAGTGAGCGTGAGGGTGAATGAGTGAGCGGGAGAGTGATTAGGTGAGCTGGAGAGACAGAATGAGTGAGCGTGAGAGTGAATGAGTGAGAGTGAGAGTGAATGAGTGAGCGGGAGAGTGAATGAGTGAGCGGGAGAGTGAATGAGTGAACGGGAGAGTGAATGAGTGAGCTGGAGAGTGAGCGGGAGAGTGAATGAGTGAGCGGGAGAGTGAATGAGTGAGCGGGAGAGTGAATGAGTGAACGGGAGAGTGAATGAGTGAGCTGGAGAGACAGAATGAGTGAGCGTGAGAGTGAATGAGTGAGCGGGAGAGTGAATGAGTGAGCGGGAGAGTGAATGAGTGAGCGGGAGAGTGAATGAGTGAGCGTGAGAGTGAATGAGTGAGCGGGAGAGTGAATGAGTGAGCGTGAGAGTGAATGAGTGAGCGTGAGAGTGAATGAGAGAGAAAGAGAGAGAGAGAGTGTGTGTGTGTGTGAGCGTACGCATGCGTGTGAGTGTGTATATGAAAGAATACAGAGAGAGAGAGAGAGAGAGAGAGAGAGAGAGAGAGAGAGAGCTGAGCAGATGCATGTCATGTAACACGCATGTTATGTAACACGCGAATCCATATGTTTGTGTATTCTCATCTGTCATATTATCAGTTAAATACCATTTGATTTTATCATGTATAATCTAAATTTATGTTCATTACTGTAGTTTGAGTGAGAGAGTGAGTGAGTGTGAATGAGAGACAGAATGAGTGAGCGTGAGAGTGAATGAGTGAGAGTGAATGAGTGAGAGTGAATGAGTGAGAGTGAATGAGTGAGCGTGAGAGTGAATGAGTGAGCGTGAGAGTGAATGAGTGAGCGGGAGAGTGAATGATTGAGCGTGAGAGTGAATGAGTGAGCGGGAGAGTGAATGAGTGAGCGTGAGAGTGAATGAGTGAGCGTGAGGGTGAATGAGTGAGCGGGAGAGTGAATGATTGAGCATGAGAGTGAATGAGTGAGTGGGAGAGTGAATGAGTGAGCGGGAGAGTGAATGAGTGAGCGGGAGAGTGAATGAATGAGAGTGAATGAGTGAGCGTGAGAGTGAATGAGTGAGCGTCAGGGTGATGAGTGAGCGGGAGAGTGAATTAGTGAGCGGGAGAGACAGAATGAGTGAGCGTGAGAGTGAATGAGTGAGCGTGAGAGTGAATGAGTGAGCGGGAGAGTGAATGAGTGAGCGGGAGAGTGAATGAGTGAGCGGGAGAGTGAATGATTGAGCGGGAGAGTGAATGAATGAGCGTGAGAGTGAATGAGTGAGCGTGAGAGTGAATGAGTGAGAGTGAATGAGTGAGCGGGAGAGTGAATGAGTGAGCGTGAGAAGGAATGAGTGAGCGTGAGAGTGAATGAGTGAGCGTGAGAGTGAATCAGTGAGCGGGAGAGTGAATGATTGAGCGTGAGAGTGAATGAGTGAGCGTGAGAGTAAATGAGTGAGAGTGAATGAGTGAGCGGGAGAGTGAATGAGTGAGCGTGAGAGTGAATGAGTGAGCGTGAGAGTGAATGAGTGAGCGTGAGAGTGAATGAATGAGAGTGAATGAGTGAGCGGAGAGTGAATGAGTGAGCGTGAGAGTGAATGAGTGAGCGGGAGAGGGAATGAGTGAGCGGGAGAGGGAATGAGTGAGCGGGAGAGATGAATGAGTGAGCGTGAGAGTGAATGAGTGAGCGGGAGAGTGAATGAGTGAGAGTGAATGAGTGAGCGGGAGAGTGAATGAGTGAGCGGGAGAGTGAATGAGTGAGCGGGAGAGTGAATGAGTGAGCGGGAGAGACAGAATGAGTGAGCGTGAGAGTGAATGAGTGAGCGGGAGAGTGAATGAGTGAGCGGGAGAGACAGAATGAGTGAGCGTGAGAGTGAATGAGGGAGCGTGAGAGTGAATGAGTGAGCGGGAGAGTGAATGAGTGAGCGGGAGAGTGAATGAGTGAGAGTGTGTGTGTGAGTGAATGAGTGAGAGTGAATGAGTGAGAGTGAATGAGAGAGAGAGAGTGTGTGTGTGTGTGGGTGGGTGGGTGGGGGGGGGCGCTGGCATCACTACTTTTACGTCACATACTTTTTATGTACATATTTTTCTTCATGTTTAGCCTTGTTTATGTTTACAACATTCATTTCACAATGTTTATTTTTCTTCCTATGTAAATGTATAATGCTCTTGATGAACGAAAGACGAGTGATTGGAAGGGCCGAATGTAAGACGGGCTTGCGCGCCCAATTTGCGACCCTAATAAAGTTGATTTGATTTGATTTGATTTGATTTTGCTCCTCAATCTGGGATGGATGCTCCAAATCAATAACAAAACGCCTTTATTCGCTCCAGAAAAGGGCAGTGCGTCTAATCAATGGTGATAAGTTTACAGATAATTCTAACCTACATGAATGTCTTCAGTTACTGCCACTCCACAAACGCTTACTTTTTAATAAGGCTAAACTAACTCACAAAATCCTATTACAAAATGCCCCAAACTACCTTTGGCCATTGTTTAAATATAACGCAAGACATAGTGAACGACTAAATATACTTCATGTCCCTAAACCTAGGATAGACTTATATAAAACAAGCTTAGCATACTCTGCCACTCAGCTGTGGAATAATCTTCCACAAGAAATCAAAGACACCACCAATCATTATACATACAGTCGCAACCTGTTTGAACACTACCTCAAAGCAGACTACATGCCCCCTTAAAAAAAAAAAACAGCAACAAAGACAATAATAATGGTAAATTATCTCGAACGACAACTAGCCAGAAAAAAGGAAAAAAAACATTCCCATATGTGTGGCACGTTACACCCGCCTTGGGTATTTATGATGCCCATGTTAAACATTGCCTCAACGAGTCATGTATTATTGATTATTTTTCATGCGTTTTAATGCTTATTGTTCTTTTGTTGTCAAAGAATTGCTTCATAAGAGATGTTGAATGAAAGAATGTATGAGAGGAAATAGAGAAGAAGGGCAGAATGTCAGACGGGCCTGCGTGCTCAATTCTTAACCCTTTGAAAATAAAGATTTTCGTTCGTTCGTTTCGTTCGATGTTTCGTCCTCCAATGCTGATTCCATTTATATCCTCTACATTTCTGAAAATATTTTCACTGTATAGGGAAAAATGATCTGGAGACATCACACATCCCTGCCTAACACCTCTCTTCATTAGCTGATACTGTCCCACTTTATTATCAATCCTTGTTGCAGCTTGTTGTTTCCAATATATGTTTTTTATAAGTCTAATGTCTTTCCCATCAATTTGTAGATCTGAAAGCATATCCACCATGTTGACATGTCTAACTCTATCAAAAGCCTTTGTATAGTCAATAAAGCAAAGATGTATATCCTTGTTTACTTCTATAGCACGTTCAATAACTGTTCGCAGCATATACACAGCATTTACTGTACCCTTTCCTTCTACAAACCCACATTGTTCTTCCTCTATTTCAAGTTGTATCTTCTTCCTCACTCTTTGCATGATAATTCTTAGCAAAATCTTTGTGATGTGACTCATTATACTAATTGTTCTATGTTGATCACATTCCAAGGTTCATGATTTCTTTGGGATTGCAATAAATACAGAGTTACATAATTCAGGAGGTATATCTCCAGTATCATATAATGTGTTTAGCAGTCTGGTGACTTGCTCTAATCCAAATTCTCCTAAAGCTTTAACCATTTCTGTTGTGATGTTATCTGCACCGGGGGCCTTGCCAGCTTTCATATGCTTAAGAACATTTCGAACCTCCATCTCCTAAATTGGCGGTCCTTCATTATTAAATCTAATATCATACTGTTCGTCTCTGTTATCATCATAAAGGTGTTTTCACATAATCTGTCCATACATGTAGAATCTGGTCTTTTTCTATTATGATTTGAGTCTGACATTAGCACAACGAATATCATAGTTTTCTCTTGAAATACTTGACACTATTGAATGCCAGAGGAAGTATGTTTTATTAATTACTTTTACGCTAGTTGACAAAGAACTGATAATATTGATGAAAAATAACAGGACAAAGAAGAAGAAGAAGAAGAAGAAGAAGAAGAAGAAGAAGAAGAGGAATACTCAACATTATTTAATGGAGTGCAATAAATGATAGCGTCAAGGAAAGCAACTAATGAACATATAAATTCAGGCACTGCCACTAAGACCGGTTTCCCTGGTCTAGGGTTTACACGACGTTCTCCGTAATCCCGTATACTCTCGTGAGTAACGTGATGTGCGCGAGAATCGGTAGTGGTTCCCTCCGCGTCGGTAACTTAGGGGTATGTGAGCCGGTCGCTCAGAAAGCAATGGCAAACTAATGAGCGCAATCTTGCAACGAAATCAACAATCAGTTGAAAGATGCTGATGTTAACAGCGATGCCCTGTAAAGGATATGCGAACAAAAAAGACAGTATTTATAACATGTTGACAACAGATACTCCAAGAGACCTGCAAAGCGGGACTAAGTACTCCATCACAAGGACAACAATCTGTAAATATAGGGCTACATCCTCCAAGTGGAATACTAGCAGTGTAGGATTTTAAGTAAGTGAAACACTGGAAGTTCACAAGCGAATTCACTACACAATAAGGAATAGTCGTACTAAAACACTAGACAGCCCTATGAAGAAAAATGGGAAGCCGGATACGAAAATTTGATTTGTTCTAAGACCACAAAGACACTTTGAAAGCCCAATATATGTAATAATAATGCACATTATTTATCACAGTTTTAGCCGAATTGGATCCAAGTGGATTGATTTTTGTCTGAAAACTAATTTAAAATAAAAATTAAACAAAACAAACGACAAAAACATTGAACATTGTGGCCACAGTTTTATTCAGCAAGCAAGACATATCAATAAAAATAAAATGACAACTAAAATATTACATTCCAAATATAAGTAATATAACTAAAATATTACATACAAAACAAATAAGAAGTAATTCAAAACTGAAGTAAAAGCAAAACACTGACGCCCGAAATGTCACATCCAAAACATGACAGGAATAATTTTAAAAAGTGACAATCGAAATATAACATAGTTAGTTAATTAGTTAGTCGCGGTTCCAACTTCACGGCAACGGGTCGTCCCCATATTGCTACGTTCCTGTGCAAGTGAATATCACACAAAATGCTCCTCACTGCCCTACGTGAACAATGGAATAGACAGGAGTGTCGGCAAGCCAACAGCCCGCACAGGTACACTGTGCATAATGCCGCCGCCAGAATGCCAACATAAAAGTCCTCCACGAAAAATACAGTTCATCGTCGATAGAAACGGCAGTCACCAGAAAGACTTCATTGACCCGGGTTTTATCCCATATGGCTCGGTCTCTTTCCGCAGGGCGACCTACCGAAAGCGCCGCACAAAGCACGAACTCCGTAGCTACAGCGACGACTCCCAGGAGTCTCCTGAATAATATAAATATAACATACTCAACATAATAGATGCAAACACATACTGTCAGTTGTCACATTCACATGTTCTTTCAGCAGCTGATAGATGACAACTCCAGCACCTGCAATGTGAACATATACACAGGTGGGTCGGCAGTGGGAGGTAAACGAGGTGAGTGGGGTTTCTTTTCAGAGAGTAAATGACACTGTACACAAAAATACCGTGGAGAATAATATAGTACATACAGCATGGGAATGGTGGTGGAGGCTGTAATAGCGGCGTTAGGGTGGAAGGAGTGTAGTACAGTCTGAAATGATTTGTTTGTAACTGACTCGAAGAGCACACTGTGCTAAATAGTCACGGTGCGTTCCGCGTGCATTGACTTGCACCCCTCAGCAAGACGAAGGTCAAGATCTTATAGCGGGTATGCTAGGAAATGAACAAGCTGATCTACTGCCTACTGTAGTTCCTATGGTTCGACAGCTACTTTATGAGTAGGGTGATGTGATATAGGCAGCAAATCAGATAGAAGAACCCCATTTGGAAAGGGTGATTCAACGAGGAGTGAGTAAGTGGTGTGATGTAGGCAGGGAATCAAATAGAGGAACCCTATCTGGAGAGGGTGATTCAACGAGGAGTGAGCGATGGTTATAGACAACAGGCAAAGTGCGGCAATGTGTGTCATCATCATCATTATCATCATCTTCCACTTCTGCCGTCAAGCGTCGTGGGGAGGAATAATTTGCAATGTGTGTAAGCCTGTAAAATAAGTAAAAGATGTATAAGTAAGTAAAAAGTAAGGGATGTATACATTAGTAAGAAAGTAAAGTGTTTATAAGTAAGTAAAACATTAAAGAGTGTATACATAAGTTAGAAAGTAAAGGATGTAAGTAAAAAGGAGGTAAGTAAAAACGTAAAGAGTGTGTAAGAAGAAGTAAAGGATAAGTAAGTAAAATAAAGGTAAAATATATATACGTTAAAAAAAAGAAAAGAATGTATCCATCCATCCATCCATCATGTGCCATGCCGGTAAGCGTGGCCGGTCATGTTCTGCCATCTCACTCGATCACCAGAGTCGTGGATCAGCTCCGTGTTTCTGTCTCGACCATGCGATAAGGCCAAGCCATCCAGGTACTTGCTTCTAGGTGTCACAGAATGATGATAGTTTAGTGATTCCCAGATAAAATTAAATGTAACAGTAATGGCAATATAGGAGAAGGGTTAACAATCGAGTCGTTCAATCTGAGAGAAGGATAAATGGAAGGTTATTGACCGAATATCAGGGACAGGTGTTCGCAGAGGTCAGTGACTGCCGATCTTATCGGCCGACAAGACGGAGACACGAATACATAGGAACGGGGAAACACACGAAGACGGTGTAATCTCTTTGAAGTACGACGAGCGATGAACGACGGAAACAGCGGAGGAACAGAATAGCGCGAGCAATTGACGTATACGTGATTTCACTGAACTTTTGATGTTACGGAAACGGCAAATGCGACTGTTGATGTATGGACATCAAACACTAACGAAGAACGGAAAGCCCAAATAAATAGTAGAAACTGGGGTTTCTGTTTTAGTGTGTGCTACCTAAAGGGACGGCAAACTGGATTTATGTCTCCTGAAAATAGCAAAGAAATCATCCCGGGAAATGGGAAAGAAGTGCTTGTGTGCTAATGGATTTCAATGCTTGGAGTATCATAAATTAATTATATAAGGTATTGTAACCTTAGAGGATTAGTTAGCATAGGGATATAGATGTTTGTGCTTAGCGTTTACCAGTGGTTTCTATTAGTGAATAGTTTAGACTGTAGTGCACTCATCTGTCTTATGTCTGAGTGTTCTTCGGAGGCTTCTCAGTATGGCCGGAGAAAGACACTCACATAAGAAGTAGTTTGTAACAGACTCATATCACCTGATTGTATAATCCCACAGGTTTCATATATAATCCTGACCTGTTCAGAAAAGAGTAAAGAGTAAAGATCCTAAAGTCACAGGTGCAGTGAAAGTATGTCACTATAGCAAATTCAACCTAAACAGTCAATAAGAGTGGGTTGACATAACGAATGGCAAGAAACAGGTTTTGGTGAACCTCAGTGAAAGAACTTTATTCAAGCAGAGCAAATAGGCTAAAACATTGTAATTGGGTACTCACCTAAACGAAACAGTGAAGAACTATAGACCATTTTACCTATATTCAGAAAACGGTTAAATAACTGTGGACAGGTGTGATGTGTTTTCACTGATGGATTATAATAACATAAAAACGGAAAACTCTGTCTACTGAAAGGACTTACCGTGATCACATTACTTTACGGTGATACAGTGGTGAACAGTTGTTTTTTTCAATAACGGATTTACCTCCAGACTCAAGCTGAACGGAGCATTCAGGGTGAGAACGTTCCAATTCTATGTGTGATGTCCTATGTTTTGGCCGTATGACTATGCTAGAGGAGATACGGAGACTAACGTTCAAAAGTCCTATCTTGCACTCACATTAGCAGACACTAACAACTACATATACACATTCAATACATACAACTGACATAGTTTTCAACAATAAACAGGTTATTAATTGTTGGAGGAAACTGTTGTCAGGGTATGTTATGAAGGAGAGAGAGAGAGAGAGAGAGAGAGAGAGAGAGAGAGAGAGAGAGAGAGAGAGAGAGAGAGAGAGTGTATGAAAGACCGAAGGGAGGAGTGTAGACAAAAGTCATTCAATACTCCCAATAGTAGAAGGATATTAAAGGTGTGCTTGTCGAGTCCACTTTCCTCCAGGGACGACAAGCTACACTAGGTCTTCCCCTTGGTCTGTTCCCCTCGATTTTACCAGTTGTCACCAAGTTTTCCAAATGATTACTTCTCATAACATGCCCACAAAATTGTGACTGTCTACGTCTAATGTCTATAATCAGTTTACGATCTTCATTTGTTTCTTGAAGGACTTGTTCATTGGTCTTTCTGCTTGTCCATGGTATTCTTTGCATTTTCCTCAGAAACCACATTTCTGCAGCCATCAGATGTTTTTCAGCGTGACTGCTCATTGTCCAAGTTTCACATCCATACAAAAGAACAGGCTCTATGGAGCACCTCAACACTCTTTTTTTCGTTTCAATTGACATCTTTTTATTGGTCAGTATGTTTTTCTTCTTGCTAAAGACTACTTTTGCCATGGCGATTTTTGTTCTAATCTCTACAAGGCATCTCCCATCAGATGTTATGACTGTTTGGAGATAATTGTACCGATTCACTTGTTGAAGAATATTCCCATTTACTTGTATATTACATTGTGGTATTTCGTTCTTCCTAGTGATGACCATAATCTGTGTCTTTTTACAATTTAATTCTTACCCCAGTTGTTCACTGTTTGTAACAACAGCATCTACTAATTATTGCAGATCCTGCTCATTGTCTGCAATCAATACTGTATCATCTGAATATCTAATGTTATTGATCTTTCCTCCTACAATGCTGATTCCATTTATATCTTCAACATTTCTGAAAATATTTTCACTGTATAGGGAAAAAAGATCTGGAGACATTACACATCCCTGCCTAACACCTCTCTTAATAGGCTGACATTGTCCCACTTCATTATCAATCCTAATGGCAACTTGTTGATTCCAATATATGTTTTTTATAAGTCTAATGTTTTTCCAATCAATTTGTAGATCTGCAAGCATATCTACCATGATGAAATGTCTTACTCTATCGAAAGCCTTTGTGTAGTCAATAAAGCAAAGATGTATATCCTTGTTTACTTCTATAGAACGTTCAATAACTGACCGCAGCATATACACAGCATTTACTGTACCCTTTCCTTCTACAAACACATAGTGTTCGTCTCCTATTTCAGGTTGTAATTTCTTCCTCACTCTTTACATGATAATTCGTAGCAAATACTTGTTTGGTTACGCCATGAAAAAAGGCCTTTGGAAAACTTCGTGACCACGGTGAGGTCATCATGGTCGAGTTGCCTTAGGGATATAAATTACGAGTACCTCAGACGTCGGTGTGGAGGGCGACACTGGTAAAAAGGGAAGCTAATGTACTAGCAAAAAATCAGTCCTGTGTATTAGAAGTAGCATCACGTCTGTGGACTAGGCTTGAGTTCAAATCGAGCGAAAGAGAACAATATGAAGACTGGAAAGATCAGTGGACAAAGAGGCAGGGGCCGGCCGACAGAAATTACGCCGCGTGAATATTATCAGCAAAGTTGATAAAGAACACGAAGAACTGAGATCTGTAGAGAGACATGGACGCCTACGCCAGTTGAAATCAATGCAATTTTCAGTCTCTGAGTTAAATCCTTAAGATGTTTTTGTCCGTATTCGCGTGTGCCTGTTTGTGACCAGACTT
Organism: Cepaea nemoralis; assembly: GCA_014155875.1. Lineage (NCBI taxonomy): Eukaryota > Metazoa > Mollusca > Gastropoda > Stylommatophora > Helicidae > Cepaea > Cepaea nemoralis. The sequence continues at coordinate 80,303 of JACEFZ010018407.1, forward strand.
AAAGAAGTGTCAATGTGGAAGAATTAACCGTAGTTTTAATACTAGTTAAAATACGCTGTGTCATGGAGTGATCGAGTGTTTGACAGGGGATTATGTGGGAGTATGGGACGTGAGAGCAATTGGGAGAAACCTCTCGAGAAAGATGCTCGATGTCCCGTGTTAGAGATGTGTGAACACGACACAATCGAAATGCCAATTCGCGGTGGTATTTAACTCTGTATACAGTGGTAGTCGGTGTTGCCACGACAGCTACGAGTTGAGCGGTTGTTCCTACGGTTGAGGTGACTGGCTTGAAAGGACTAGTAGGCAGACTAGATTTATGGTTTCACATCTATCGAGACAAAGTGTGATTGCTGCTAAGCCTGGAGTGACTAGGAACCGCGGAGGAGTAGTGACCATCCGCCGGGCTGTCGACCTTGTCGTCATGGGTTCCAGTCTACATCGATGCGGATCTTTAAAATTGATCAGGGTCCCTTGTTCAACGCAGCTTAAAATGAGTACCAGAAAATGTCTCATGCAGTAAAGGCGGCCGGCATCATACTCACCACATCATCCAGTGATTGTTGATTGGTTACTAAAATATGGGGCAAGCACCGTACGTCCAATACCCTTCAACTGTGTGAAGTTGTGGCTGGCATGAAGGTTATTGTGATCAAATGGATGTGTGGTTGGAACGACCCCTGACGTCTGTCGTGACAACAACGTAAGCAGTGCAACTATGTGAATGATCAAGTAATATTGATGCCACGTTGATGCTCTTGTTGATGTCTTTAATGATTGTTTTAACGTCGTGATCAGTACACGAGAGCACTCCTCAACCACTGTCTTCGAGTTATTTCTTTCTCATGACTTATTGACCTTGTTTGTTGTATACAGACTCCTTCTCTCTCTCTCTCTCTCTCTCTCTCTCTCTCTCTCTCTCTCTCTCTCTCTCTCTCTCTCTCTCTCTCTCTCTCTCTCTCTCTCTCTCTCTCTCTCTCTACCTCACCATGTCTGTACCCTCTTTCTTTATCACTACCTCTCTGTCTCTCTCTGCTTCACTCTTTTTAACTCTCTCTTATCTCTGCCTTCATGTCCCTCACCGTTCTTTCTTTCTCATTCTTTCTTTCTCTTTCACACTCTTTTTCTATGTCTCTCTCTTACTTTCCCACTTTCTATTCCTCTTTATCTTTCTCTCTCATTCTTTCTCAGTCTTTCTCTCTGTCGCCCCTCTCTCTATATTTATCTTTTTCTCTGTTTTTTACCACTCTCCACCTCTCTCTCTATTTATACGTCTCTCTATTTTTCTTACTCTCCCCCCTCTTTCTATTCTCTCTTTCTCCATCTCTCTTTCTTTGTCATTCTCTCTCTCTCTCTCTCTCTCTCTCTCTCTCTCTCTCTCTCTCTCTCTCTCTCTCTCATTGAAATAGAATCATTCCCTAGACGATGGAAGCCGTAGCTCTTACTCTCCCCCCTCTTTCTATTCTCTCTTTCTCCATCTCTCTTTCTTTGTCATTCTCTCTCTCTCTTCCTCCCTCTCTCTCTCTCTCTCTCTCTCTCTCTCTCTCTCTCTCTCTCTCTCATTGAAATAGAATCATTCCCTAGACGATGGAAGCCGTAGCTAGTCGTTGCCGCCAAGTGCTCTACTACATACTAACATCTGACATTTCCTCTCTGACATCATGACACCTGGCAACAGTCCCTGGGATCTTTCAGTGTGGAAATATGAATAGACCTGTTACTTTCTCTGGGAAAATCAATAAAGACCATTTAACGTTATTACTATCGGCTTCCATGGTCCTGTCCTTGGAGTGGTCACTGCAAGAAAACCTGTCGCGAGTATAAGTGATATTAGTCCCACTGGATGTGTGAGTATAAAGCTGGACTAAGGTCTTTGAGGAACTACACAAATTAGATTTTTAAGAGCATGCATCTTTCCCATTGCAACATTGCCTGTGAGACATGGACACTTACTAAACAAGCCGAACAGCACATAAACGCCTTTTGAATATAAATGTTATAGACGAGTTCTAAGAATATCTTGGGTAAAGAAAAGAACAAATGCATCCATACTTCACGAGTTGAATATTGAAGAAGGTTGGCTATTAAAGACGATAAAACAAAGAAAATTGAAATATTTCGGTTACTTGAAACGTCACGAAAGTTTGGAGAGAACAATAATGGAAGGGTATATGCATGGGAAGAGAGGAAGAGGAAGGCCAAAGAGAAGATGGGTGCAGGAAAGTTGTGGATGATCTCCAGATGGGTGTATCAGACGCGGGACATCTTGCTTATGATCGAGAGATTTTCCGGAAGGTTGTTATGGGAGCGAGGTTCTGCAAAGGACATGCTACTGAATGAATGAATGAAGGTCTTTGAGAAGAGCGAACAACTGGCGCTACAACATCTGATGAAAATTGACAAGAAAATTGGGTCAGACACATTTTAGAAGTATAGAATACAGAAGAGCAAGTCTTAAAGTATTCGCTGGAAAGAAGAAATGTAGGAGACTTAGAAAAGGCACACTTTATGTCTTTCTGGGTCTGGACATTCTAGAATTGTCCTGACAGAATTGTGTGGACAACCGAGTCTTGGGTCACAGAAAAAACTTGCGGTTTCATGACCAAGGTGTCTACACTGTCCTGTGTCCATCTGTGTGCTGGTCGACCGCCTGTATCTTCTACCAGGAATCATGCCTTCCCTCACTGTTCTTTCTTTCTTTCTTTCTTTCTTTCTTTCTTTCTTTCTTTCTTTCTTTCTTTCTTTCTTTCTTGCTTTCTTTCTTTCTTTCTTTCTTTCTTTCGTCACTGCATTTGTGTGTGTATGTGTGTGTGTGAGAGAGAGAGTGTGTGTGTGTGTGCGTGTGTGTGTGTGTGTGTGTGTGTGTGTGTGTGTGTGTATGTGTGTTTAATAGATCTTTAAAATATGTCTACCACCTTACTTTTATTTCAGTAGTAGTAAATATTCTCACATGCTCCATTTATCTTCTTTAGTGAAGGGACAGCAGTCTTGTTAAAACCTACAGGTAATGTTATAATACTCAATCAATCATTCATGTGCCATGCCAGAAAGCGTGGACGGTCATGACTCGCCATTTCACCCTATCACCAGTGTCGTTGATCAGCTCAGTGTTCCTGTCTCGTCCATGCCATGTGGCCAATCCATCCAGGTATTTTCCTCTCGGCCTTCCCCTTGGTCTGTTCCTTTCGATCTTGCCAGTTGTCACTAAGTTCTCCAATCCATTTCTTCTCATAACAACAAATTTTGACTGTTTGTCTAATTTCTCTAATCAGTTTACGATTTTCATTTGTCTCCTGTAGTACTTGGTCATTGGTTTTTCTGTCTGTCCATTGTATTCTTTGCATTTCCACAGAAACTACATTTCCACAGCCATCAGATGGTTTTCAGCTTGAATGCTTATTGTCCAAGTTTCACATCCACACAAAAGAACAGGCTCTATGTAGCACCTCAACACTTTTTTTCTCGTTTCAATTGACATCATTTTATTGGTCGGTATGTTTTTCATCTTGCAAGAGGCTACTTTCGCCATGGCGATTCTTGTTCTAATCTCTAAAAGGCATCGTTTAGCAATTAGCAAAACGAAGACACAGATTATGTCACAAGGTGAACATGATGTACCATCAATCTTTATTGACGACGTCGAACTGGAGATAGTAGACCATTTTACATATCTAGGACCAGAGGTAAATAGCAAATTATCCCTAGATCAGGAAAACAACATCAGGATTTGTAATGCAGCAACTAAAATGAACAGGTTGGCAAAAAGAGTCTGGGAGAACAGGAAGCTTACTGCCAAAACAAAAGTCCTCATCTACCAAGCCTGTGTACTTAGTACTCTTCTTTATGGCAGTGAAGGCTGGATAACTTGCTCACACCAAAAGAAACGTTTAAACAGCTTTCATATGCGGCGTCTGCGAAGAATACTTGGTATTAAGTGGCAAGACAAAATCACAAATACTGAAGTATCTGTAAGATCAGGTTGTGTAACGGTTTATTCCATGCTCAGTCTTCGTAGACTTAGACGGATAGGACATGATAGGAGGATGGATGATGGTAGAATACCAAAGAATATCTTTTTTGGTGAATTAAAGATGGGTAAGAGATCTCAGGGTCGGTGTCTCCTACGATACAAAGATGTGTGTAAGCGAGACATGATTGTTACAGTCATTGATAATGCACATTGGGAGCAAGTCGTCACTGAAAGTATTGCATGGAGGACAAATATCAGAAATGGAATAAAGACAAAGGAGAAAATTATTGCAGATAAATCACACAATGAGCTTGTGAGATGTAAGATGGTGCATGATGGTGGAAATGACTACGTGTTCACATGCATCCACTGTGGACGAACATTTAAATTCACCACCGCTATAATGCCTTGTTTGCTGTAATGCCTTTTTGAAGCACAATGTAACAAACTATCGTCTGTCAAATCATGGAAGGTGCCAATGATATAGCATCATCATTATAAGATATGCAGATGACAGAATATTGACACCGGACAATGATCAGAATTTGTAACATTTAGTGGATGTTGCTATGGTACACTGCGAACACCTAAGGTTAGAATGAGATTTGTAGGAAATTATAGTCATTTACAAGAAGAAAGAAATACCACAATCAAACATCCAAATAAATTTAAAAATTCTTAAACTGGCGAAAGGGTACACATATTATAACAAAAGTCAGTCATATGAAGATGCCGTGCAGAAATCAGAACAAGAATCGACATAAGAAGAGAAGCAATTTGACCGGATGAAAACTACTCTCCAATAAAACTGCCTCAGCATCAGCAGACCGGATGTTTAAAAAAGCGGTCATTGTGATTCTGCCCACATCTCCGACCGAGTGTCAGTTGATCAAAAATAAGTAACTAGCATCAGTGCGCCTGAACAGACTTAGTGCCAAACAAATGGTAGGTATGGACCAAACAAAACTGGATGTCGGAGAATGGGAACTAGGGTTATGTCGCAGTTATGATTTACAAGTTGCTAATATTGTAGCATACATGCTGTACTATATATCAAATTAAAGGGGGCTGTAAAGGGAAAACTACTATATTGATACTTTAACTATAGTCTTTTTTATAAGCTCATGGCAGTTACAGAAAGTTTTAATAAGAGGATTTATCATCCCACTGCACTTAATCAGTGGGACGTTAGTGTACTTACAAAAGTAAGTTTAAACTGACTATCGTGGGTTTAACACTACGGGAAATCATGGCTTTGAATATTTGTATTTTTATATAGCATCGGTTTACTTTAGAGCAAAATGGAATGATTATAATATATGGAGGAAACACCCAAAATAAACATGAATTAGGAACAGGATTTGTCATCAAAAAAGAGTTATGGGGGAACGTTTTAAACTTTAAAGCTTTTAATGACAGGATTAGTAAATTACGAATAAAAGGTAAATGGAAAAATATAACGATGATTAATGTACATGCACCTACTGAAGAGAAAGAAGATGATATTAAAGAAGACTTTTATAATGATCTGGAAGATGTCATAGAAGAAACCCCCAAACAGGACATCCTGATTGTGCTGGGAGACTTCAATGCAAAAATAGGTAGAGAGCAAACTAATAAAAAAGTGGCCGGTATGGAAAGCCTACATACAACTTCAAATGATAATGGATGGAGAGTCATCAACCTGGCAGAAGCCAAAGGACTGCAGGTTAGCAGTACCAGACTACAAAGAAAGGATATACACAAACAAACTTGGAAATCATGTGACAAGAGAACCTATAATCAAATAGATCACATTTTAATTAACAACAGAAATGCATCAAACATACAGCAAGTCAGAAGTTATAGAGGAGCTGAGTGCCACAGTGACCATTTCCTCGTTGGAGCAAAATTTAAAATAAAACTTAAGAGAGCTTTCTATACTAAATTACAAAGATTACACCCAACATATAACAGAGAAAAACTGCAAGACATTACAGTCAAAGAGAAATTTACAGATGAAATAAAATGTAAACTTGAAACTCTGCAAAACCCTTTGGAGGAAAGCATTGACCAAACTTGGTTGAACATCAAGAATACAATTCAGTCTACCGCAGAAGAATGTCTCGGTGTGTTAACCACGCATAGAAAGAACAGATGGTTCAATCAAAAATGTGAAGAAGCAGTCATTAGGAAGAAGAATGCCAGACATGTATGGTTAAATGACATCAATAACATCCAAAAGGAAGAGCATTATAGAAATGAATGTAAAGAGGCTACAAAAATAGTCAGACAGCAGAAGCGAGAATATATGAGTAATATAATCAAAGATATGGAAACTAATCACCAGAAAAATGAATCCAGAAAATTTTTTAAAGAACTGAAGTCAATGAAACGAGGGCACCAACAAAACACATATGGTTTAAAAGACAAAAATGGGAATATGATAAATACCAATGAGGAAATGTGCAACACATGGAAAGAATATTTTATTGAATTACTAAATTGTGAAGCTCCAAGTAACATTTTCTCACAGGAAGAGGTTCTAACATGCGAACCACAAATTGAAGAACCTACATTTGAAGAAATCCTATATGTAATCACACGACTTAAAAACAATAAGGCAACTGGGACTGATGGAATTGCTGCTGAATTTATAAAGGCAGGTGGCCATGCATTACATCTAAAGCTATACGAACTAATAATAAAAATCTGGAGGACAGAAGAATTACCCCATGACTGGAAAGAGTCATTATTGATACCTATCTTTAAGAAAGGAGACAAGTTCCAATGTGGAAATTATAGAGGAATATCACTACTGTCCACAAGCTATAAGATACTATCCGCAGTATTACTAAATAGACTAAAACCATATTCAGAAGACATATTAGGTGACTACCAGGCGGGTTTTAGACAAAACAGATCAACAATAGATCAGATATTTATCTTACGACAAATAGCCGAGAAACATTGGGAATATAAAAGAGATCTCCATAACATTTTTGTGGATTTTAAAAAGGCTTATGATAGTGTCCATAGGAATAGTCTATGGAATGCTATGCAGGAATTTGGAATACCAAGGAAGTTAATCAACATGACCAGACTATGCATGGAAGATACTTATAATATAGTAACATATAAAGGCAGGAAATCAGACCCCTTCCAAATAATATCTGGCTTGAAACAGGGTGATGCACTATCGCCGCTACTCTTCAATCTGGCTCTAGAGAAAGTTGTAAGGAAGGTAAAGGAGGAATGTGATATTGGAGGAACATCCAAGCTGCTTGGTTATGCAGATGATATAGATATTATAGGGCAAAGTGAACAAAAGACATTGGAAATATTGACTCACTTAAAGGAAAAAGCCCAACAGATGGGGCTGGTTATCAACCAAGATAAGACAGAATATATGGTAATTTCAAGAGACGGAATGGCTAGAAACTCTGGCCACATACAAATAGATAATATGACCATTAAAAGAACGGAAACATACAAATACCTGGGTACGATCTTCAACTGCTCCAACATCATAAGGGAAGAAATACAAACTAGAATCAACTCTGGAAATAAGATATACTATGCACTACAACATCTACTAAAATCAAAGGCGCTATCTCGTAACACCAAAATCACAATATACAAAACACTGATCAGACCAGTTGTGCTGTATGGCTCTGAAACCTGGAGTACAACGAAAGGAGACGAAGCCTTGTTACAAACCTTTGAGAACAAAATTTTAAGACGCATCTTTGGACCCATTAGGGATACACAAAGTGGAGAGTGGAAAAGAAGAAGTAACAAAGACATTTATGATCTGTTTAAGTCCCCGCTAATCACTGGTATCATGAAGGCTAATAGACTACAATGGCTGGGGCATATAGAAAGAATGGAAGATAATAGGGAAACAAAACTCGCTTACACTCAGGAAATAAATGACCGTAGACCCCGAGGTAGACCAAGAAGGCGGTGGAGAGATAATACATGTACAGACCTACAAGCACTTGGAATCAACGACTGGCAAGAGAAGGTCCACCAGAGAGACGAATGGAGACGGATTGTATTTGCAGCAAAGAACCTCAATGGCTCGGAACGCTGAAGAAGAAGAAGATCGGTTTCCAAATATTGCTTTCTCTGGAAAGAATTGTCATATTGCATACGTAAGCCGTTTACCTACATCTCTGCAGACATGGTGCAATGAATTATGAATGAGACTGACGGCACACTGACCCAGTTTCACGAGTAAGGTCATCTTAAAAATATTATTTTCCGAAAATAAAAATAGCTTTCAGACTTAACTGATTCAGTGCTAAACAAAAAAATATTGACATGTACATGTCCATTCACTGAGCATTAAAATTGGGGAAGATACATGAAACAAAACAAATAACAAGATGGCCCTAATATAGTCCTTCTGTCCAAATAGCAGAACACCTTTGGCGACATATTGTTCTTTGGTACTGAATTAGTTTATAATTGTATGTAGTTATTCTGCAGTTATATAATTCAGACTCAATCAATGTATGTAGTATCCTAACGTTATATATGTTCTGCTGTGTGGATCAAACACATAGAGAACAAGGATAACGATTACACATAGACTACAGATATTCACTAATTGGCGGCCGAGCAAAATAGAAGGAATAAAATGGTACGACCAAAATCATCAATGTACGTGGATCAAACTAGACAAATACCAAACTAGACAAATACCAATTAACCTAGAGGTGAAGAAACGACGCTGGAGATTGCTAGGCCATACATTGAGAATCCCTGAGAATAGTATAACTAGAGAAGAATAGGTCTGCAACCCACGGGACAATAGAAATAGAGGAAGACCCCACAAATTCAAGGGTAAGATAAATAGAAAACAGAAATGAGCAGCATGGGAAGGACATAAACAGAGCTGCATGGTATAGCTGAAGATTGCAGAGCTTGGGGTGGGCTGGTTGTGGCTTGTGCCCCAGTTGGGGGAAAGAGGGCAAAATAAGAAGATACATTATATGTAGTGATTTCTTCTTCTTCTTCTCTTCTTTTCGTTCATCCGGAGTGTTTTTTCAGATGTGATTGCGGTGTGTCTGTTATGCGCCCTTGGGCCGAAACCCGTAGGCCAACACATCGATTTTAGCGTGCTTTTTTGACCAGGTAGCATTCCTGGGAGACTCTCACTTGTGTGGTGCCATCTACAACCATGCTGGCCAAGTTAGAACGGTCGAAGACAACGGTCATCCCTCAAAGGAAGGCAGGGACAGTCCATAGCATTTTCCGCCATCCAAGGTTGCTTCCATAGTAGCAGGGCCGACACATAACGCCCTGGATCTGGGCTCACCGAGGGAAATCGTCACGTCCTGCTCATGGCTGCTTTAAATCCTCACTTCAATATATTGGTCATTTCGTTTGCCCCGGGCCATTCCCGCACAAACCAGACAGGTTTGCAGACGGTATCCACTCAGCGAGTTTTCGGACATGTGCTTGTCGTTGCGCCCGTCAGAGCTGTTCCAGGCACGACAGACATTCGGAAAACTACCTAGTCAGAGCTGTTCCGAACAAGAGCGGCATTCGGAAACTAGGTAGTCAGAGCTGTTCCTAGCACGAGAGACATTCGGACGAGACATTTCACTCGGACGTAATTGCGTAGTGTCAATTTTTAGTTTGCCACCCGTAGGAAGACACTTCCGGCTTCCTGCGGGCATTTTTTAATGAGGTTAGCCTTCCTCGGGTTTCGAGACTCTTGTTTCGGCTTCCACACAGCAAGCTTTCGCTTCGGGCTGCCACGCAAGACAGGCGTTCCATTTCGTGTCAACGAGACAATTTTCCACTTTTGACTACACTCACTCCATGAGTGTGGTTACAGACTATCGGACGTCTGCGAGACGTGCGACCGAGGTGTTTTTCCACCTTTTGTACTCGCTCACGAGGTAGGCTACATGTGCTGCCGGCTCAGCACCTTACCTCCGTGCGTCTGTGGGCGAGTAACGGTCAGGCCCTTTCATCCGGGGATACCTCATATCCCCCAGCTAAGAGCCATCGAACGAATCTGCGCCGAGCATGTAGCGTTCTCAGCACATCATCACAATTTTGATGTAGGTTTGTGTCGGCCAGGCTCTCACTTCCGAGAGTTTATGGCTTAGAGACGTTCAGCCATACACCTCGGATGGGAGCCTTACAGGTTATGTCCGGACTGAGATTTAGGGATCGTTTGCCTGATTTTGACTGCTATCCTCAGTCTTACCTGCAGAGCAGCAGGTTGTGTCTCTCTTAGTCTGGTCCCTATCCCACGAGCCGTCCGATATGTAGTTTTCACCCATCGGCAAGCACATGGTGTCGATGGGACGCGCAAGCTCCCCCACCACGGCAAGGTGGAGACACATTGGGGGAGATATGTAGTGATTTCACAATTTCATAATTCAGATTCAGTAAATGTATGGTGAGATTTTACAGTCATGTAATTCAGCTACATAGAACCTATACTTTTGTATCGATGTGAAGCATGGACAATGAGCAGTCAAGCTGAAAAAAAAAAAACATCTGATGGCTGAGGAAAATGCAAAGAATACCATGGACAGACAGAAAAACCAATGACCAAGTCCTACAAGAAACAAATGAAGATCGTAAACTGATTAGAGTCATTAGATGTAGACAGTCAAGATCTTTTGGCATGTTATAAGAAGAAATTACTTGGAGAACTGTGTGACAACTGGCAAAATCGAAGGGAAGAGACCAATGGGAAGACCAAGAGATGGCAGAACATGATCGCCCACGCTTATCGGCATGGCACATGACAGATGGATGGAATTCAGTTCCATACTCTACAAATAATGTCAGTCATTTAGTCAGTCTGCCACCCAGCCTGCTTGCCTGCGTGGTGAGTGCCACTGTGCGCGCGCGTGTGTGTGTGTGTGTGTGTGTGTGTGTGCATGTGTGCGCGTGTGTGTGTGTGTGTGTGTGCTTGTAAGTTACGAGTAGACAAACCAAACGTTATAATGTGTGCATATTTGAGTGAGGAGTAGACAAACACAAACAGTATCAACTATCAAATATCACCTCTCCTAAATCATCTATATATCAACATGTATGGGGGTAGGGTGGGCGTGAATAATCTGAAAGCTGATGTATTCGTCCCAACGCTGTATTACCAAAGCCAGACATGGAAGGTCGTAGAATGACAGGCATAAAACACATCCTGTGAGACCTAATGTATAAGAAACGCAGCTGGAAAAACAAGAAGATATAAACAAGAGCAAGTGCAGTAGTAACACTAGTTACTGACTTTATATAGCAAGAAGACACGCGAATAGAATAACAAAGAGGAAAAAAAAAACAGACTGGGAGGAATATGGAGAAACCATAACTAAAATCTACAAGGAGGCAACTAGAAACTTCTACAATATGATCTGTGCAACAACAACAACAATAACAACAACAACAACAACAACAACAACAACAAAAACTGACCAGAACACTTTGACTCAATTGAAATAATTAACAGCGAAAAAGGAGAAACAATAAGTGAACAAATACAAATCCTGAAAAGATGGAATCAGTACTTCGAACAACTTCTCAACATTCCATCAGATGCCAAGGAATACAAGAAACGGAAACAGATGCCATCGAAGAAATAGAACCAGATACTGATAAAAGAAATAAGTAAAGCCATCAGATTAGCTCCATTGAATAAATCACCGGGACAAGACGAAATACCAAATGAATTATATAAAGCAGCAAGAGAAGTAGGCACAGAATGGCTACATAGACTGTTTAACCAAGTTTGAGAAGCCCAGCAGACACCAAGAGACTGGGGAAACGCTATAATTATCAGTATTTTTAAAATAAAACAAAAACAAACAAACAATCAATCAAAGGCAGTAAACGAGACTGCACACAATACAGAGGAGCCATACTTGAAAAGTATGTTGCAAAATTGTCGAGAAAACATTACGACCTACTTGATCTCCAGCTAAGCGAAGTAACTTGGATTAAAGAAAAGCAAAGGATGAGTAGATGCCATCTTTGCTCTTAGACAACTTATATAAAAATCTACAGAATTTATTGAAACACTTTACTTAGCCTTTGTCGACCAAGAAAAGGCATTTGATAGAGGAAATTCTTAATCGATATGGAGTGAGTAGACATTTAACCAACTTATGTAGAAACTTATACAACAGTGAATGCACGGTAAGAACAAATGGAGGACACTGAGAACTCGTCACTATAAGATCCGGAGTAGGACAAGAATGTGCCCTGCCCCCTCCTCTTGTTTATGTATAGACAGCATATGTAAAGAATCCAGCCAAACAGAAACCATAACAACACCGCATGATGAACAGAACACATAAGAAGAACCAGCGGCAAATTACACCATTAAAGACCTATTTGTGGACGGTCAAGCAATAATAGCAAAATCAGAAGCAGAATTACAAGTCCATATAAATAGTCTAAACGAAGTGTGTAAGGATCATAACATGAAAATTAGTATAAGTCATTGGCACCTTTCCATCTTGACAGACGATAGTTTGGTACATTGTGCTTCAAAAAGGCTTAATAACTACGATCCATGGCGGTGGCGAGTGTGGCTCGTGAGGCCAATTCTTGCTGCAAGTGTTTGCCCACAGTAGGTGCATGTGAAAACATGGTCACTTCCACCATTTTGCACCATCTTACATCTCTCACGCTCTGTGTGTGCTTTATCTGCAATCATTTTCTCCTTTGTCTTTATTCCATTTCTGATAGTTGCCCTCCATGCAACACGTTCAGCGGCGACGTGCTCCCAATGTGCATTATCAATGCCTGTATCAATCATGTCCCGCTTACACACATCTTTGTATCGTAGTAGAGGCCGACCCTGAGATCTCCTACCCGTCTGTAATTCACCAAAAAAGATGTCCTTTGGTATTCTACCATCATCCATCCTCCTAACGTGTCCTATCCATCTAAGTCTACGAAGACTGAGCATGGAATACACCGTCACACAACCTGATCTTTCCAATACTTCAGTATTTGTGATTTTGTCTTGCCACTTAATACCAAGTATTCTTCGCAGACACCGCATATGAAAGCTGTTTAAACGTTTCTCTTGGCGTGAGTAAGTTGTCCAGGTTTCACTGCCATAAAGAAGAGTACTAAGGACACAGGCTTGGTAGACGAGGACTTTTGTTTTGGCAGTAAGCTTCCTGTTCTCCCAGACTCTTTTTGCTAACATGTTCATTGTTGTTGCTGCCTTGCCAATCCTGATGTTGATTTCCTGATCGAGGGATAATTTGCTATTTACCTCTGATCCTAGATATGTAAAATGGTCTACTATCTCCAGTTCTGCGTCGTCAATAAAGATTGATGGTACACCATGTGCACCTTGTGACATAATCTGTGTCTTCTTTTTGTTAATTGTTAAACCAAATTCAGAACAAGCATTGGAGAATGCAGATAGTAGATGTTGTAATTCTTCCTCAGAGTGGGTCGTAATCGCAGCATCATCCGCAAAAAGCAACTCTCTGATTAGTACCCTGCTAATTTTGGTCTTGGCCTTCAATCTCTGAGCATTATAGAGGCCACCATCTGAGCGTGAGTGAATGCATATACCGTCATCCTGATCACGAAAGGCATATTTCAGTAGAAGTGAAAAGTATATCCCAAAGAGGGTGGGGGGGGGGGGGGGGGTAGTACACAACCTTGCTTAACTCCACTCTTGATTTCAAACTCTTCTGAAGTTGAGCCATCAAACTTGATTATACCTTTCATGCCTGTGTGGAACGATTCCACAATGGACAGAAGAGTTGGTGGGCAGCCAATCTTCTTTAGTGCTTTGAACAGACCCTCACGACTGACCAAATCAAATGCCTTTGTGAGGTCAATGAAGGCAATAAACAGTGGCTGATTTTGTTTCCGGCATTTTTCTTGCATCTGTCGCAATGAGAATATCATATCAATGGTAGACCTGTTCTGAGGGAAGCCGCACTGTGATTCGGGGTAGACTTGATCTCCCAGGACTTGAAGTCTGTGCAGGACAATTCTGGCAAATACTTTCCCAACAATACACAGAAGTGAGATACCCCTATAGTTGTTACAGTCGCTCCGATCTCCCTTGTTCTTGTACAGCGTTATGATGTTTGAATCTTTGAATTCCTGTGGGACTTGTCCTTCTCGCCAGCATAGCTCTATTAGCTGGTGGATCTGTAGAGCGAGTGTGTCTTGCCCACTCCGTCTTGCCCACTCCTGATTACCTCTATTGGAATCCCATCCTTACCTGGAGCCTTGCCAGATGCAAGCTCATTTATAGCACACTTAACCTCTGTTATAGTGGGAAGTGTGTCCAGGTGGTCAAGAGTTGGCAGGGCCTCTATGGCGTTGAGGGCATCATCCGCTAGCTTGGTCTCACTTGAGTAAAGCTCTAAATAGTGCTCGACCTATCTATCCATCTGCTGTTTCTTATCAGTGATGATTTCTCCAGTCTAGATTTTCAGCGGTGCACTTCTTTTGATCATTGGACCACAGGCTTTCTTTATCCCTTCATACATGCTTCTGATGTTTCCCTTATCACTTGCAATTTGAATGGACTCACATAACTTGATCCAATAGTCATTCGCACACTGCCTGGCAGCCTTTTGTACATCCTTCCTCGCTTGCTTCAGCTCACTCAGAGTGTTACGCGTTGGTCTTTCCTTGTTTCTTAAGAGAGCTATCTTCTTTTTAACAATCAAGGGCTGCAGTATCTGGCTGTTTGCCGCAAACCAGTCCTTCCTCTTATGATCCACAGTGCCGTAAACCCCTACCGCTGTTTTATAAATAGTTTCCTTAAGTTTACTCCATTTATCATTTACTATACACATTTCTGATGTATCACTGAAAGCGTCTTCAAGTTGCTGTTGAAATTCAAAGCACTTTCCAGGATCGTGAGTGTTAGTAATATTAATCCTGGGGCTAGACTTGTGTTTAGCTGTGTAGATTCTCTTTGGTCTCAGTCTAACCCTTGCAACAACCAAAGAATGATCTGTATCACAGTCAGCACTGTGGTAACTTCGAGTTAATGATGTATGGTTCAGATGTTGTCTCCGTGTGATAATGAAGTCCAGCTGATGCCAATGGCCGGATCTTGGATGTTTCCATGTGACCTTATGTATCTCTTTTGTTTTAAAAAAGGAGTTTGTAATACATAGGTCATTTCTAGTGCAATGCTCCAGCAGCCTTTGCCCATTATCATTCATGCGACCGATGTTGTATTTTCCAAGGCACACTGGCCATGAACTCGAGTCCTTGCCCACACGAGCATTGAAATCACCGAGCATATAAATGTAGTCGGATTTTGGAACTGCCTTGATCGCAGAGTCTAGCTGCTCATAGAACGTATCCTTCACATCATCAGAGGAAGCGAGTGTTGGTGCATATGCATTGAGAATGGTGGCAAATCCACAAGAGGTTGCCAAGCGCAGTGATAATAATCTTTCATTACCTCCTGTCCTGTTATTTTCCCGAGAGGAGATTGGAATCAACAAACACATCTTTAAACTTATTATCTGTTGGGATTATTGACTCACTTTGGTCTACACTCCTCTCTTCTGTCTTCCCTTCCATATATCTATTTCTTTCTCTCTCTCTATTATTCCCTCAACACATACTCCGACAACTGTTCCTTTCAACGATAAGATAAAAGATTTATTAATAAAAACTATGTCTGGTGTATGTATGGATATTGTCTATGTAGTTTGTATGTTCTTCTAGTGTGGTTGCCAGATATGAACTCTGAATGTCTATCAGCTGTGTTGCTTCTCGCCCTTTCATTCTTCAAGATCACAGGACAGCACATCAAACAGGACAGAGCTCACCCTGGATGATCCGTATGCTTGAGTCTGATGGTAAATCCGTTATTGAATGAAACAAAACTGTTCCCCACTGATTCAATGTACCGTAATAAAAGTCCCGTAAGTTTATGAATGTGCCCGAGTCTGTTTCATGACGGTAAGTATCCAACATCGAAAAAACACCACATCGTCACAGTTCTTCCTATAGTCTTTTATTACTAGCACTGTTTTACTTGTCTATTCTTTCTTCCTTATGCATACAGGACGTATGTAGTTTTAAGTATCCCTGCTTGCCACAGGTTAACATCTTTTCCTTTTAAGTGTTTTAGTGGTATATTCATTTGAGCATACAGTGTTCTGTATTTGAATTGATTATTTCTTCATCTTAAAACCTGTCTATGTTCTGTTTGATTCTATGTAAGTACTTTATTTGTTCAAGTGTAGTAATCTTCATCTCTTCTCTGATTTCACTAGGAGAGTGGAACCTGTGGAGAAGTATAACAAATCCAGTGATAAGCGTCCGCCCCTTACTACTACCTATGCAAGTGTCCTTCTCCAGCCATAATGACAAGGCTTCCGAAGTGAACACCCGCATAAGACATATGAATTCACCAAAGTCTAAACTATCCACTAATAGAAAGCCATGGTAAATGCTATTCACTCACATCTATATTCCTATGCTAAAACTATACTCTAATATACCTTATAATAATCCTAGTCTGAATTGGGAGTACTAATGCACAATAGATACACAAACGTTCTTCTGAACGCAACACCACCCTTTTCATAATCCTTTGTCTCATGAAACCCAAGAATCACACTAAACTTCCACAAAGAGTTGCCACTCTTTATAGGTCATTTTTGCCGCATAGTCCTTGACCTTGCTTGACATCTCAAGTCCATAGTTCATTATCACCGTTAGTGGAAAATTACAGATCTGAAACTTTTCCGTTATTCATACATCCAGACCGCAATATGCTGTCTAATAATGCTGTCTGCCTTTGTCGCAAACCAATTTTTCCACGCGACAGGTTACCTGTGCTGTTGGCGGCCCCTTCTGTCTTGACCTATAAACACCTGCGCCTGGTCACTCCGTTGTTGGTTACCCTTACTGCTTCGTTTGTTAACCCTTCTTCTACCTGGTTAGTCGGTGTATACAGTCGTCTATCTGGGAATCATTAACTCTCAGTATTCCACGACATAGGCCCCCTCTTAAGAGATTAGACCGCGTCGAATCTTTCTCACTGTAGGTTTGATTCCCATGATCCACAACCCTAGCCTTCTTCCTCCGGAGCTGGATGTCTGGATAAGAAATCTGCTCCTACATTCTCCTTACCATAGTATTCCCCTGTGAAGTCCAGTTGCCGCAACAACTTCCATCACATCCACCGTGCGTTGAGCTTCTGCGAAGTAGCTATTAACATCACGTGTTGATGATATGATTGGATCCTCACATGGCTCCCCTCATTATCCAGTAGGCGCTCTAATTGACACCCTACTATACTACTCACGACTGAAACTAGTGTTGGCTCCTCGCTCCTGTACGTCTGGTCGACCTACTTTCGACTTGCGCCAGCGACGGCTCACAATACAGACGGATTGTCCCATCCTGATTGTAACACTGCTTCCATGTCCTCTTGGTTTCCCCCGGCTTTGCCTCTGGGGATGTTCCACCTCGTCCTCGATGGACCGAGTTGTCTTTCCCAAATCTCCCGGACTTTTGCTTCCAGGACCATCTTGGGCGATATTGTATCTGGTCAGCCAATCTTCGGTTGGAGTCCTGGGTAATTCTCGCTTTTCCCGACGTTACCCACCCCTTCTGAACTTGGTTACCGGTGAAACTTTCACTCTTGTCCTTTCCATGACTTGTGATTTCCCTCCTCCTGTCGTTGGGTAAATCTAACCTATTACGTACTGTCCCATAGGCCCTCCTATGTTGTACTGGCGATCTCTGGTCTTCGTCTGGACAGGTAACCTTTGTCCCCATGGCTGCCATCACCATAAAGTGCGAAGCTTTGCTCCCGGATCTCTCTTCATATTTCCTAATGAGATGTCTAGGGAGATTTTTCTTCTCTTCCCCGATCCGTATTTTGTAGATGTTCTTGGACACCACCTTTTCCACAGGATAAGGTCCTTTCCATCCTACTTGGAGTATATTGGTCTCTACTGGACTCCACACTTCCACTTTGTCTTCCACTTTAAGAGCTAGTTTCCTCTTGATTCGCTTGTTGGGTGGTGCTCTCTGGCACTCCGAACAAGACTTCACCCACCGGCGTACATCTCCGGTCATTCCTGGCCAGCAATAATGGCCGGAAATTTGCTGCAAGGTCTCTCTGACACCCATATGTCGATTCTCGCCTATGATGTGTCCACTCTGAAGAATGTGAGGACGGTGCGTCTCTGGAACCACCCACTGCTCGTGCAGGTTATCTCCCCTCCCAGCTCTCCGATAGAGTAGTTGATTCTTCAGAAAGTACTGTCCCCGTTCTGGTGACTCAGCACTTCTTTGCAGCTTCCTGTAGCAAGGATGTAACGTAGTATCCTTCCTCTGGGCAGTATGCAATTCTCCTATCCCTGAGTTGTCGCATAGTGTCTCTGCCTCTTTTTCCTTCCCTTGAGATCCACTGACTACTGTTCCCTTTTGGGCTGGCTGTTTGGGTATCCCCAAAAAGACATATTTCGTGCCAATGATCATGGGAAATAAGGAGTCAGATACTACAGCAGCTGGAATAATGCCCGTGACGTACCTGGATTTAATCTCCACCTTGGCGATTGGCAGCGTCATGGTAACAGCACTCCTCATTGCCGGCTGTATTTCTATGGTCTCCCCTGTAAGTTGGTCTGGGCTTACCAAGCTGGCGTCCACCACCGCTTCCCCATCCAAACCGGTATCGTAGAGACAAGTAACCTGTTGGCCATTTACTTCAATCAGTTCAACCACAGGTGGTCTCTCTTGGTCCTGAGTGCCTTTCATCTCCTTGACCGTTTCCTTGCCTTCCTCTTTTAATTCCTCGAGGTTGGTTATGCAATTGGCGTCGTTTGCCTTGCATCTGCAGTCCACAGTATTATGTGTTATCGACTGGCAGTGTGTGCACCCTGTTCCCTTCCTAGGTTTCCGTGTGTCCTTTTTGTTCCTTTCTCCTTCGCCGACCTCAGCCTTGTCTGTGATCACCGATGTAGGAATCACTTTGCATGCTGCGAAGTAAGAACTTTTAGGTTTCGATCTGCAGTCTTTGGTGTTGTGAGAGGCCGCCTTGCAAAATGAACACCACTTCTCGGACCACTGTCGTTTCGCTTGAGAATTCGAGGTGCTCTGGTTTCCTACCTTCACCTTCTCTGAACTCTCCTCTGTGTGCTTTAATATAAGGTTCCACTTTTTCTCCTTCCCAGTTTTTAGGTTTCTTTTTCTCTGGTTTCTCCTGACCTTTGGTTGGTGTACTTAGTTCCTCAGTTTCACCATGTACTTCCACGAACCTTTCCGCCAGTTTATTCACAACATCAATCCGTTCCGCCCCTTGTTCTCCCAAGAAGGTTCTGAGAGGTTTCGACATTTGCTTTCGCATCTGGTCGACCACCATCATCTCTTCGAGACTCTCATAATCCCTCTTGAATTCTGCCAAGTCCATCCATTTCTGGAGATAGGATTTCAGCCTTAGACTGTAGGCGGCGAATAGTTCTCCCGGCTCTCGTCTAGACGATCTAAACTTCTTCCTATACGTTTGTGCTGTGACTTCATAATGTTTCATCAAAGCGGCTTTCAATTCCTCATACTGATTTTCCTGTCCTGGTGGTAGGCGTGTGTAGACCTCGTAGCCCGAACCACGTAAGGCCTGGGATAATTTAAGAGCCCATCTGGTTCTCTCCAGTCCCATAGCGACTGCCATAGCCTCGAACCGATCCAAAAACTGGTATATCTTCTCTTTACTTTCATCAAAGACCGCCAAGGGAAACTTCATGGCATGGTAACCCTGTCCACTCATGTGGGTTGCCCCAGGTGAAGATGAACTTCCTTCTGCTGCATCTATTTCACCCTTAGTTTGTCTCTTGAGTTCTAACTCTTTCAAGCGGTATTCATGTTCCATTTCTTGTCTCCTGGCATTCTGTTCCATTTCCAGTTTCTTGGTCTCGTGGTCCATTTTCTTGGCCTCTTGTTCAATTTCCAGTCGCTTGGTCTCCTGTTCCAGTTTCTTGGCCTCTTGTTCCATTTCCATTCGTTTGGTCTCCACCTCTATTCTTCTCACTTCCAACTCGGCCTTTCGCTCTTCTCGTTCCGCTTGACGAATCTCTCGCTCTCTTTCCTGGATGTAATCAGTTAGTTCCGATCCAGCTAACCCAATTTCTTCTCCGTTGGCCCTAAGTTCCGCTGTTGTCAGTTTAGGAGTGGCCATATTCAAGAAGGTACGTCAGCAAATAAAGTACAGACCCTTCAAGGCAGTAAAGCAATACTCACTATAGAATTTTATTCTACCTAGAACATATATCATTTATCTATGTCTATTAAATATTATTAATCTACACCACCACACAGTACATCACAACCACTCTCTCATCCACAAGAGGAGATATAGGATAAAGACTTATGTAGACGTGTGACCGTGTGACTAGGTATGTAATGTGTCTTACCACCTATCCACATTCACTCTGTCTGGAACTTTCTCACTGTAAAGTCACCAGCATTAATGAAATGTTTCTACCATAAATGTAATGGCACCATATATCCAATGGACGTCCTTCCATTAAAAGTCATCAATATATACTTCTTTTTATTCCAATCAGTATGTCCCAACATGCAGGTACTCCGCTATGCCTGTGCCAATATGCAGGTACCCCTCTATGCATATGCCATGTTATGCTTTCAGGTCATATGGGTATAATGTATGTATCCCGCTCGCTCCACCAATTATGTCCTGTTATTTTCCCGAGAGGAGATTGGAATCAACAAGCACATCTTTAAACTTATTATCTGTTGGGATTATTGACTGACTTTGGTCTACACTCCTCTCTTCTGTCTTCCCTTCCATATATCTATTTCTTTCTCTCTCTCTATTATTCCCTCAACACATACTCCGACAACAGTTCCTTTCAACGATAAGATAAAAGATTTATTAATAAAAACTATGTCTGGTGAATGTATGGATATTGTCTATGTAGTTTGTATGTTCTTCTAGTGTGGTTGCCAGATATGAACTCTGAATGTCTATCAGCTGTGTTGCTTCTCGCCCTTTCATTCTTCAAGATCACAGGACAGCACATCAAACAGGACAGAGCTCACCCTGGATGATCCGTATGCTTGAGTCTGATGGTAAATCCGTTATTGAATGAAACAAAACTGTTCCCCACTGATTCAATGTACCGTAATAAAAGTCCCGTAAGTTTATGAATGTGCCCGAGTCTGTTTCATGACGGTAAGTATCCAACATCGAAAAAACACCACACCGTCACAGTTCTTCCTATAGTCTTTTATTACTAGCACTGTTTAACTTGTCTATTCTTTCTTCCTTATGCATACAAGACGTATGTAGTTTTAAGTATCCCTGCTTGCCACAGGTTAACATCTTTTCCTTTTAAGTGTTTTAGTGGTATATTCATTTGAGCATACAGTGTTCTGTATTTGAATTGATTATTTCTTCATCTTAAAACCTGTCTATGTTCTGTTTGGTTCTATGTAAGTACTTTATTTGTTCAAGTGTAGTAATCTTCATCTCTTCTCTGATTTCACTAGGAGAGTGGAACCTGTGGAGAAGTATAACAAATCCAGTGATAAGCGTCCGCCCCTTACTACTACCTATGCAAGTGTCCTTCTCCAGCCATAATGACAAGGCTTCCGAAGTGAACACCCGCATAAGACATATGAATTCACCAAAGTCTAAACTATCCACTAATAGAAAGCCATGGTAAATGCTATTCACTCACATCTATATTCCTATGCTAAAACTATACTCTAATATACCTTATAATATTCCTAGTCTGAATTGGGAGTACTAATGCACAATAGATACACAAACGTTCTTCTGAACGCAGCACCACCCTTTTCATAATCCTTTGTCTCATGAAACCCAAGAATCACACTAAACTTCCACAAAGAGTTGCCACTCTTTATAGGTCATTTTTGCCGCATAGTCCTTGACCTTGCTTGACATCTCAAGTCCATACTTCATTATCACCGTTAGTGGAAAATTACAGATCTGAAACTTTTCCGTTATTCATACATCCAGACCGCAATATGCTGTCCAATAATGCTGTCTGCCTTTGTCGCAAACCAATTTTTCCACGCGACAGGTTACCTGTGCTGTTGGCGGCCCCTTCTGTCTTGACCTATAAACACCTGCGCCTGGTCACTCCGTTGTTGGTTACCCTTACTGCTTCGTTTGTTAACCCTTCTTCTACCTGGTTAGTCGGTGTATACAGTCGTCTATCTGGGAATCATTAACTCTCAGTATTCCACGACACCTCCAGCTGGGATATCAATCATTCCCAGTTGCGAATTCTTCACTGCAAAGCCCACACCATGTTGCCTTTTTTCTGCCTGCCCTCTTCCCTTCCAAATAAAGGTGTAATTGTTTTCCCTGAGTGACCCTTCGTCAGCGAGGCGAATCTCCTGCAGGCCTGCAATATCAATGTTAAGACGATTGAGTTCAGCATCAATCACAGCCGTTTTTCTCACATCGTCAATATTTGTCAAGTCAGTGGAAAATCCTGGACACATGGTTCTCACGTTCCAGGTTGCAAGCCGTAGCTTGAGGTTTCTATTCTTTTTATTAGTACCTGGTGCATTGGTTTTACAGCCTGCGATTCAGATTTTGTCCTAGCCCCAAGCACCCATTGAAGCAGGCAGGCTGTGGCGGATCAGCACCCAATTGGCTGGGGGCTGCCCAGCCAGCTTGAGGCGGGCGGTAGCTGATCAGTGACACCTGTAGGTGTCTCCCACCGTCAGAGGCAACGCGTGGCGCCCCATGTCTACGCCAACTGACAAGGACTTATAACCCGTAACAGTTGCCTCTCGCTTTGATTCCGAGACCGGTTAAGACCAGGGATGGAGTTATTGCCTCTCCATAGCACAAAGCCTGGGCTAAAATAAAGAAACCATGTGTTGCCCATGCAGCATGATCCCTCTCTCGGCCTGCCTAGTTCACTCCAGAGGAAAGTTGACACCTATAATCTGGAACAAGACAAGCTGCAGAAGCTGCCGGATCAGCAAAGCAATGCTCTAACTGTCCGCCTGTCGGAGCTTCGATCCTAGACCAGCTGCCAACCAAGGCTTAGGGCCTGGTCTGCCCTGCCATGACTTATTTTGTCTTTGGTTTGCATTTCCTCGCACCAGGATAAGGCTAGTACCCTCCCAATTGCGCTCTTCCGCCCGAAGCCGTTGGCACAAGGTGGGGTGTCGGGTTTGGTAAGCGCCGCCCAACATTCGGCGCTGACAGAAAGCAGGTAGTACCGTCTACTGTCATACGGTAGCTCAGTCATATCTGACTAAGACCTGACTTAGTATAAGTAAAACAGAGGTAATGACTATATCCAAACAAGAAATAAACAACAACAAAGATTCATCTAAATTTACACCCAATGAAACAAGTAAAGAGCTTCAAGTACTTAGGGAGTATAACATCATCAAATGCTAAATCAGAAGACGAGATCAAAATTAGATGCATAAAGGTAAACTAATTCATTGGACAAATGGCACCGATACTAAAGGAACAAACACGTATCAACAGATACTTTACAAAAGCACTCAAACCTGGACAATAACAGGAAAAAATAAAAGAGAAAAGAAACACTACAACAACAGAAATAAGATGTTGGAACTCTTCGCTGGCTGCTGAGGATGGGGACGGAGCGCTTATGGGAATGTCCCGAATGCTGTGATGTCGGTTCCTAAATCAATCAATCAATCAATCAAATGAGATTCCTGAGAAGAATACTCAATTTATCAAGAAGACAAAAAATCAGAACTGAAGATATCAGGACTCAAGTGGGGTTTATAGCAGAAAACAGCAAGTTAAATAGTTTGGCCATACATCTAGGTTACCAGCTAACAGCATACCACAACAAGCAATGATTTACAGACCAAATGGAAGCAGAAGAAGAGGCCGACCAAACAGAAGCCTATAAACGGTCGCTTTCCCGCCATTTATGCTTCATTTACTTCGACACGGCTAGGTACAAAAGGATCAAGATGTGATGAGATGAGATTGATTTTATAGGATGATAAATAATTAAAAGGTTCGGGCTTTTAGCTAGAATGGATCAAGATCAACTAGCGGCTAAAGAGTTATACACGAAACATTAAGATACAACGCGAGATTACCACCCAGGAAAAGATGGCTAGATGGAGTTAAACAGATTTGAAGAAATCGTGACATTGGCAAAAGTGAAAAAAACAATCGAAAGACATAAAATTGCATATTCATTCTCTCTGCGACGCTCCACTACAAAAGCAGTAAGGCAAAGCAAGAGGAAGAAAAAATGGGTAAACATAGCTTTACAATGTCTAGAAACTTTACGAATAGGTACACGCAGCAATCAAATATAGTCGTTAGGGTATTACCTTTTAAAAGCTCAATTAAGTTCATTAAAGAACAACAGATTAAATGGTTTGAAAACACTGATGCCATCTGCCACAATGAGCCTCATTAAACAAATATAACGGATACAAATGAAAGGGAAGAGAACGTAAAAGATGGTATCAAGAACTACCTTGAAGAAATGAATACCACCTTACAAAGAACATTAGAAAGAGCGCATAAAAGATCTTTACACCCCCCCCCCCTCCCCCTTCTTTTAACTGAGGTAAATGGAGGAAGAGAAAAAGAAGAAGTAAGTGACAAATAACGAAAAACAGAATTCTTAGCATGCCATTGAGAGGAAGAGGACAAGGGGAAGGCAGAGAAGTAAATACCTGGATGCCTTGGCCATGTGGTTTGGTCGTGACAAGAACACATAGCTGCTCGACGTCTCTGGTGATCGCGTGAGATGGCGTGAGATGTGCCTTCGCTTATCGGCATGGCACATGATGTGCATGCCATTGAATATTGAAACCATTACTCTTTGTCTGTAAACGCCTTAAGACGCACTGGCCACATAATAGTAGACCCGTGCTTGTATAGACCGGTGGCACTCGGTCACTGATGTGGTCAGTGTTAAACCGGCAACCTTTACTGGCCACACGATGCTAGACCCGTGCTAGACCGGTGGCACTCGGTCACTGATATGGCCAGTGTTAAACCGGCAACCTTTACTGGCCACACGATGCTAGACCCGTGCTAGACCGGTGGCACTCGGTCACTGATATGGCCAGTGTTAAACCGGCAACCTTTACTGGCCACACGATGCTAGACCCGTGCTAGACCGGTGGCACTCGGTCACTGATATGGCCAGTATTAAACCGGCAACCTTTACTGGCCACACGATGCTAGACCCGTGCTAGACCGGTGGCACTCGGTCACTGATATGGCCAGTGATAAACCGGCAACCTTTACTGGCCACACGATGCTAGACCCGTGCTAGACCAGTGGCACTCGGTCACTGATATGGCCAGTGTTAAACCGGCAACCTTTACTGGCCACACGATGCTAGACCCGTGCTAGACCAGTGGCACTCGGTCATTGATATGGCCAGTGTTAAACCGGCAACCTTTACTGGCCACACGATGCTAGACCCGTGCTAGACCAGTGGCACTCGGTCACTGATATGGCCAGTGTTAAACCGGCAACCTTTACTGGCCACACGATGCTAGACCCGTGCTAGACCGGTGGCACTCGGTTACTGATATGGCCAGTGTTAAACCGGCAACCTTTACTGGCCACACGATGCTAGACCCGTGCTAGACCGGTGGCACTCGGTCACTGATATGGCCAGTGTTAAACCGGCAACCTTTACTGGCCACACGATGCTAGACCCGTGCTAGACCAGTGGCACTCGGTCACTGATATGACCAGTGTTAAACCGGCAACCTTTACTGGCCACACGATGCTAGACCCGTGCTAGACCGGTGGCACTCGGTCACTGATATGGCCAGTGTTAAACCGGCAACCTTTACTGGCCACACGATGCTAGACCCGTGCTAGACCGGTGGCACTCGGTCACTGATATGGCCAGTGTTAAACCGGCAACCTTTACTTCTCAAGATGTTTCATGGTACCCATTTTAGGTTGGATCCACCTTGGAGTCCAGGTTAAATTTAAAAACCTTCCCCGATGTGGATTCGAACCGACAACCACCGGGACGGCAGCCGAGCGTCTAGCCACTACCATATCGTAGCTTCTATTCCACTGATTGTTCTTGATGCCAGATACATGAAAGGTAAATTTGAAAAGAAGGGACACAATTTGACTTTTCTAACTCTTTTGCGTGGATTGCTTCCCTTTTATATTGGTGTAATCCACATTTTCTAGATGAAGGCATAATGAGGTGGAGTGGCCAGTTCCCGTCGTGACCGCCATTGTTTTCCAGTCCATGCCCAGTAAATTCCGGCACATATATATCGTGAGGACGGTTCTACCACTGAGCCGTGCTTGTCTGGTAAATAAAGAAACTCAACTCTTAAAGAATTTAGTTCAGCTTGTAAGAATGAGGTTCATTTGGTGCTACCATAAAATAACCTATATGTAGAGATAATTAATATATAATTTATAGGGACAACTCCTAAAGTTATTATGTCAGCTTGTACAAATTAGGCCCAGTAAGCTGCCAAGTAATTCTGTAATAATAGAAGCTAGAGGAAGACGAGGATCAAATACATCGAATCTACAACACAAACTTCACGCAGCCATATAACACAAAACACAAACTGTAAATATAGATCATAAATCATAGTCGATATGTGGTAGACGTTGATCGTTCGTCCATCACACTTGATGAAGACCACTCCTTCTTTAATTCATCATGAGGTCATGTTTGGTAGTTTGTGGGTCCGGGGATGACTTAAAATCTGAAATATCGTGGACAGTGGGAGCATCGAATATTCTCTGTTAATAAAGGTTCTGTTAATCGAGTTTTCTAGCTCGTCACCGCTGTTTAGCCACCGATTTTCCTGATGCCTCGCAAGTCACTGCACGTGGCCGGATGGAGGTATCCCAGTTCATTCGCTCTTATGCAACGGTCTCCTATATGTCAGGGTTTGTCTTAAATGTCTGAAGTCATGTCTTAAGCGTGTTCTTATAGTGATTTTTCTGTCCTCTTTAAAAACGATGGTCTGGCATTAGGACCAGATTACCTGCTAAACGAATTTGTGTCTGCATCAGTATTGTATCAATGTTCAGGATGCCAGCTTTGTCTAGAACGGTAGTATCCGGGTAAGACACTAGAAGTCACAAGATAGAACATAGCCAGATCGCTTTTTGACGTTTTTTTCTGTTTCCTGGTTTCTGTGCCAGAGGATGTTCTCTTGATGAATCTAAGCGGCGTTCCCTGATGGAGTGTCTGGTGGGTTCACTTCTTGTCAGCATACACAATAAGTCTTTCACTGTTATGAAGGATTCGTGTGTTCTGTTTTCGTGTTTGATTTATGTTTTCTTGTTTGAGTTCTTTTTCCTTACTTCTTCTTCTTCTTCTTCTTCTTCTTCTTCTTCTTCTTCTTCTTCTTCTTCTTCTTCTTCTTCTTCTTCTTCTTCTTCTTCTTCTTCTTCTTCTTCTTCTTCTTCTTCTTCTTCTTCGTTCACACGAAATATTTCTTTTGGACGTAATTTTGTTGTGCAAGTTTACAGCAGACCTGCGACATTTGCGCCATTCGGCAGACACATTCGTCGCCTTTGGTTAACTTTTCCGGGTTGTAATATTTAATCTGTTGTTTATTATATTTATCTTTGTTTCACTTTTTGATTACTTCTGTTTTCTTATTTGATTTCTCAGGCTGTTCCTCTCTTTGTGTCTTCCTTGTTGCTTCCATCTTTGCTCTGTGAGTAATTCTAATTGCGATCGTTAGTTCTCAATTCCTTTGAGCCTATTGTTTGCTTCAGTTTTCAACACTGACAGCTAGGCCACATCCTTCACTATTGTCCGTTGTGCAGCTGTAAACTTTCCTAGGGCGTGTTCTCGCTCAGCTGTTTATGAGCTTTTTTGTTTGGGCAGTGGTGTCTGAGAGAATCTGTTAAATGTTCGTCATTACCTGGCTTTCCTCGGACCTAAAGTCCCGAGTCAGGAACCTGTTATGTGTCTCTGATGTGCTAGGACCATCACGTGACTGAACCCGGAATGCGGGCTTATCTCTCTTAGAGGACGAGAATCACAAGTATCCAAGCCTCGTCCAACTGCGCTCATGATATTATCAGCGTAACTTCCTAGCGATTACGCTTACAATCTTGCTCGGATCCCAAACATACTGCCATTTTCCTTTTGCCAAATTGATGAATTCACGGGAGTTAACTTTAGCTGTTCCACGCGATGTAAAAATTACATTACCGCCCCTAATATATGCAGAAGGAATGTTTTTTTTCCCCGCATAACCTTTACAGGACATCGCTGTCAACATCAGCATCTTTCGGCTGATTATTGATTTCTTGGCAAGATTACGCTCAGTAGTTTGCCATTGCTTTCTGAGCGACCGGTACCCCTAAGTTACCAACGCGGAGAGAACCGCTACCTATTCTCGCGCACATCACGTTACTCACGAGAGTATACGGGATTACGGAGAAAGTCGTGTAACCCCTAGACCAGGGAGACCACAGAAGGAATTAATTAGGATTATTTCTATACAAATTCAGGAGGGGGGGGGGGGGAAAGAAGAGTTAACTGTGTGAGGTTTCAGCTCCGGATCTGGACACTATAGAAACTGATTCAGATACCAAAGAGATGTTGAAAGCTTTGGACTTTGACAAACTGCCACACCTTCAGGTCACCCAGCCGACCCCAGCTGTTGTTGAAGGGCACCTCCAGCTTGTTGGAGATCATAAGATCATGCATGAAACACAGAAATTAATCGTTTGGTAGATAAATTTATCAAATGTGAGGGGGGGGGTGGGGGGGAGAGAACATCTCTGCTTTTTGGAAAGATCAAGTACAGTAAACCTCGGATTTCGTCGATTTTTTTTTTAATGTTGCATATCCCTTACAGGATACACCAGCATTTTTCAGCTGCTGTTGATGTACTAGGCATGGTTTACGTTCAGTAGTTTGCCATTGCTTTCTGAACGACCGCTCCCATACCAACATGTTATAACACAACTGTCACCGCCTCACATTTATAGATATTAATTAAAGGGCTGCAACTCCCGCCCAAGGGATAGAAGTGAGTCACTCGAGGCCAGAGTAATCTAGAGCCTTCTCGAAGGACTGGTCATTGAGTCCAGGGTCCCGTGGACACTGATGTGGCCCGCCTATTGCGGGGTCCACGAGGAACTCGGACAGAGTTACCACCCGTGTCGGATTGGGACACGTGTGGTCCGGCAGAGGACAGACGGACTTCAGAGAGACAACAGGGCCTGCCTTAGAGGGACTCAATAGATATCAATAGATATATAGATATAGGCTAGATAGTTTGCTAGAATGTTTATGATCAATATGTGTGATGATGTTAACTATCTGTGATATGTAACACAGCGCGGGATTGTTAACCCACTGCGCCAAGGCACTGTATATTGAAATACAATAAATGTTCGATATCATATTGAACGGAGTTATTGTTGCCTGTGTGAACCCGAGCTCAGATACCTAGACATGAGCAAGACGATGACAGGCTATTTGGGGGCTTATTCTCCGGTTTTGGCATAAGATCTAATGTTACACAGCTATTTATTGCCAAGTAAAAACAATAAATTAATTATATCAAATTTATCTCTGTATAACAAATTGATTTTTGTACAACAAATTGATAACTTTACAAGTTTAAAATAGTGGCAGCTATCTAGCAATAAAATAGTATTAATCTGAGTCCCTCAGCAGTGTGTCTCTCATTATTGTGATTACTATAAACTATTTTTGACATGACTGTGACATGTTTTGACTGTTACTAATGTTTTCTCACTCTACGAGCAGATTGTTCCGCAAGTTGTGTGGTGTGTAACCTATGTAATCTATCCAACAGTGGCGAGAGTACAAGACAACATCCGCAAGTTTTGGGATTAAAAGCTAAGTTTCATATCATGCCCATTGCAACTCTAAGCGGTACTTCTCACCATCCATCCATGTATCATTTTGCTTTGCATTGATTTGTTTGTATATTCATGACCTTGTAACCAACATAATCTTGCATTTGGATTGACACGCGTATAATAATTAAGGGAGATAACTAAATTCTCTGCTCCCCAACATTTTTCTAAGGGATTTAACTTCATTAAAAGTAACAAAAAATAAAAAAACAAAATGTCCACGTTAGATAAATGCATTGAGCAAGGAATCAAATTAGTTTATAAAGAAGAGAAACTGTCAGAATGGGCACAGAAGACGCACGTAGAGAACATTGCCCGTGAAGAAAGAGCGATAGAACGAGAAGAAAAACAAAGACAAGCGCAGGCAGAAGAAAAGAAGATGCAGATGCAACTGCAGGCTCAAGAGAAACAGATGGAGCTTGAGGCGGCGGCCAAACTAGCCCAATTGAATGCCGATACACAAATAAAACTTAAACAGATGGAGATTGATTCCAACGTAGAATAAACTAAGAAGCAAGGAGGAGGAACAGAAATATAACAAGTATAAAGGCCTCGTGAAGGCATTCTGCTCAGGGGATTCCATCAGTGCATACTTGGAAAATTTTGAGTGTCTAATGTCCTATCATAAGATCATAAAATCAGATTGGGCATTTATTTTAATGAGAAACTTAGCTCTGGAACCTTTAAAAGTAATAGAGACAGTGCCACAGGAAATGCGAAAAGACTATGACTATTTAAAGCAACGCATTCTCCAACATTTTTCTTTAGATACTGCAGGTTACCAACAACTAAAGATCATCCATCAAAAATTTGTAAAAGTACCAGCGTAGACAATGCAATGTGTAGATTGAAACGT
Source organism: Cepaea nemoralis (assembly GCA_014155875.1). Classification (NCBI taxonomy): domain Eukaryota; kingdom Metazoa; phylum Mollusca; class Gastropoda; order Stylommatophora; family Helicidae; genus Cepaea; species Cepaea nemoralis. The sequence continues at coordinate 110,981 of JACEFZ010018407.1, forward strand.
ATTTTTTCTAATCCACCAGTCTTACGATTACCCAACATAAATTTACCCTTTATTTTGACCACAGATGCGAGTGCTATCGCAATAGGAGGATGTTTAATGCAGGAAGTGGATGGAGTGAGACTCCCGATTCTCTATGTAAGCCGTAAACTAAAGAAGGCAGAGACCCGGTATGCTACAGTGGAATTGGAGGCTTTAAGTCTACTGTTTTGTGTATTGAGATTATCTAAGTTCCTCTTAGGTAGTCACTTTGTTGTGCTCACTGACAATTCGCCTTTGTTGGTTCTTAAGCAAGGCGTCCCGAAAAACCATCGGGTACAAAGATGGTGTCTTCTTCTTCAAGATTTCGACTTCGAAATCCGCCATATCAGAGGCACGGACAACATTATTGTTGACCTTTTATCACGGCAAACGAATGCGCCAGTAGAATAACATTTGGCACGTCAACTTTCGCCATACTAGAAACTGTGATATTTTAGTCTGTTTCATATAACAGTGTAACTCTACACCTGCTAGAGTACCTTCATTTAGAAGTAATAACACCTCAGTGAATAGGTTACTTACGACACCCACGAACATGAAACTTTAAGAGCTATACTTTAAGGGCTATACTTTAAGAGCTATACTATCAAGTGCCCAAGCTCTAGAACAATCCGAGCAAGAAACGTTAACTGTGTTTCAACCAATAATATCAACCAGTGAACTGACTCTGAATACTGTAAGAACACTTTATACGGGACATTGAGAACAATCCATACTTGCTGTTGCTACGAGACTTTGCAAACAGCCGAAACATAACGACGTCGACTACAACACTCAAGAGACAGCCATACTAACTTTAACATTCATGGCATAACACGCTAACAACAGGAGGACAACGCGTACATCATCGTTGGATTTAGTTACTTATTAATTAATTACTTTAGTATTAAATATGTATTATATTTGCATTAATGATGTATATAAAATGTGTTAACCTGTAATATGTACATATTCTACCATAACATTACAGGTAGTTCCATTAATAGGATAAATCACCGTCCTATACAATTGTCTCTGTGTAAATTATAACCCATTTTTGAGTCATCGTACAAAAGTACGTATTTTCTTAAAGGGCAAATATCGCCTATTCCATTTGGTCTAAGGGCAATAACACTTACCTCAACTTTAATTATATATTTTAACCAAATACTATTTGGAATGAAAGATGAGTGGATGACAGAGTGAATGAATTAAATGAGAGAACGATATACTGAGCGGACAAATTGTACGCAAAACGTATTTATTTTAATTTGTCTGCGTCTTTCATGTAAAATTGCATGACTTGTCTAAATTGTTGATACATGTTTAGTAGTTAGTTTAATATACTTAGTTTAGTAGTTAGGATACATCTAAGCACCACTACTTGGAATGCCTGATCATGTATTGCACACAGTGGAGTAATTCATGATTGAGGTTATCCCAACTCGTGACGCTTGGAAATAAGCCACACATTCAGCATACACTTTACACAAAACTTAAAACTGAACACTATCAATTTAAAATACAGTCACTTTATTAGAAACAGCAACTTAGTAGTCACCACACTAACAAGCCAACAGGGACACATGTAGTCTGAGGAGATAAAATAACAACGTAACTACATATTTAGCATTATACAACATACGAGAGTAAAAGTGTATTGAAATGCACACACAGATCAAGATTTGAAGGTGTACTTAATTAGCCAGGACTTCGGTCTTGTTAATCTTCTTTAATACAGAGGTTAATTGTCTTGGTATCAGTGGGGTACTATGAGAAGGACGGGTTGTAAAAACAACTACTAAACGTCACGTAACTTCGGTCAGATAAGCATTTTAAGGACACAGGAGAGAGAGTGATCTCTTCACCAAATCAGAGAAGTGGTGTATGGGAGAATACATGAGTTTTGATGCCAGTATGTAGGTTACCAGGTTACTGTCCACCAAACTACAAACACCGACTTTATGTGATTCGGTGACAGAATTAGAACAGATCTAATTACCCTATAACAAACCATCATATCAGGGGAGAGGGGGGAATCCTGTCACCGCCTCACCTTTATAGATATTAATTAAAGGGCTGCAACTCCCGCCCAAGGGATAGAAGTGAGTCACTCGAGGCCAGAGTAATCTAGAGCCTTCTCGAAGGACTGGTCATTGAGTCCAGGGTCCCGTGGACACTGATGTGGCCCGCCTATTGCGGGGTCCACGAGGAACTCGGACAGAGTTACCACCCGTGTCGGATTGGGACACGTGTGGACCGGCAGAGGACAGACGGACTTCAGAGAGACAACAGGGCCTGCCTTAGAGGGACTCAATAGATATCAATAGATATATAGATATAGGCTAGATAGTTTGCTAGAATGTTTATGATCACTATGTGTGATGATGTTAACTATCTGTGATATGTAACACAGCGCGGGATTGTTAACCCACTGCGCCAAGGCACTGTATATTGAAATACAATAAATGTTCAATATCATATTGAACGGAGTTATTGTTGCCTGTGTGAACCCGAGCTCAGATACCTAGACATGAGCAAGACGATGACAACAACGCGACACGGTCTGCTGCACAAATCGGTCGCAGCTGAGATTCCAACGCCTGATAAGCGGCTCATGAACCGCGTTCGCAAGCCTTTGGCCACGGAGACCGGCGATTTCATAGATAATCCTTCCGAAAACAATGGGCAAAATCCGAAACCTACGAAAACCGAGGCAATTATTTCCATATGGATCAATGTTAATCCAATTAGTTCATTCTAGATACTCCAAAAATATATACCAAAAGTGTATGTATGTAAATATGTATGTAAATATGTATGTCCTTTATTTTTTCGCTAACGGCCCATCCGATTGAGATGAAATTTTCTACACGTCTTCCGTTCATTCCAGAGCTGCCAACTGTCATAGTTTTTTTTCTTCTTCCTCCTCCTCCCACCTCCCATTCCCAAAATACGTACGTAAATATATGATGATGATGATGATGATGAAAGAATCCCCGAACCAAAACGCTAGGGAAAGGGAAGAAAATGACGTGACTACACAGAATCGTCACACGGCAATCATCATTATCATCAAGTGCCGTGCCGGCTGGCGTAGGCGTTCATGGCTCTCCGTAGATCTCAGTCTTTGGGTTTTTGGATCAACTCTGCTGCTGATATTCCTCCATGCCACGGCAATATAAATAACAATTCATCTTTTTATGTGTAAGGAAGTTATCTACAGTCGTGTAGAAGGGAAGAACTAGACGAGTATGAATTCGGAATGGCGAACTCTCTCCTCCTCTCTTCTCCTCCCTCCTCCTCCCTCTACCTCCTCCCTCCACCCTCCTCCTCTTCCTCCTCCTTCTCCCTCTTCCTTCTCCCTCTTCCTCTCCCCTCCTCCTCCATCCTCCTACTCCCTCCGCCTCCTCCCCCTCCTCCCTCATCTTCCCTCCTCCTCCCTCTCCCTCCTCCTCCTGCCTCCCTCCTCCTCCTCCTGCCTCCTTCTCCCTCATCATCCTCCCTCCTCCTTCTCCCTTCTTCTCCCTCTTCCCTCTTCCTCCTCCTCCTACCTCCTCCCTCCTACCTCCTACCTCCTCCTCCCTCCACCCTCCTCCTCCTTCTCCTCCTCTTCCTCCTCCCTTTCCTTCCTCCTCCTCCTCCCTCTACCTCCTCCTCCCCCTACCTCTTTCCTCCTCCCCTCCTCCTCCTCTTCCACCTCCTTTCCTTCCTCCCCTCCTCATTCTCCCTCCTTCCTCCTCCTCCTTCCTTCTTCTCCCTCTGCCTCTCCCCTCCTCCTCCCTCCTCCTCCTCCTTCTCCTCCTCCCTCCTTCTCCCTTCTTCTCCTCCTCTCCCCTCCTCCTCCTCCTACCCTCTTCCTCTTCCCCTCCTCCCTCTCCCTCCTCCATCCTCCTCCTCCCTTTTCCTCCTCCTCCCTCTTCCTCCTCCTTCCTACTCCTCCCTCTTCCTCCCTCTCCCTCCTAATCCTCCTCCTCCCTCTTCCTCCTCCTTCTTCCTCCTCCTTCTGTCTCCTCCCTCCTCCTCCCTCTTCCTCCTACCTCCTCCCTCCTCCTCCTCTCTCCTCCTCCCTCCTCCATTTTCCTCCCTCTACCTCCTCCCTCCTCCTCTCCACTCTTCCTCCTATCCTCTTCCTCTTCCCCCCTCCTCCCTATCCCTCCTCCTCCCTTCACATTTCTCCTCCTCCCTCTTCCTCCAGCTCCCTCCTCCTCATCCCTCCTCCTCCTTCTTCCTCCCTCCTCCTCCTACCTCCTCCCCCTCCTCCTTCCTCCTCCCTCTCCTCCTCCTCACTCCTCCTCCTCCCTCTACCTCCTCCCTCCTCCCTTCACATTCCTCCTCCTCCCTCTTCCTCCTCCTCCTCCCTCCTCCTCCTCCCTCTACCTCCTCCTCCCTTCACATTCCTCCTCCTCCCTCTTCCTCCTCCTCCCTCCTCCTCCTCATCCCTCCTTCTCTCTCCTCCTCCTTCTTCCTCCTCCTCCTCCCTCTCCTCCTCCTCCTCACTCCTCCTCCTCCTCTATCTACCGCCTCCCTCCTCCTCCCTCTTCCTCCTCCTCCTCCTCCTCCTCCCTCCTCCTCCTTCCTCCTCCTCCCTCCTCCTCCTCCTCTACCTCCTCCTCCCTTCACATTCCTCCTCCTCCCTCCTCCTCCTCCCTCCTCCCCTCCTCCTTCCTCCTCCTCCTCTCCGCCTCCTCCCTCCTCCTCCTCCCTCCTCCTCCCTCTACCTCCTCCTCCTCCCTCTACCTCCTCCCTCTACCTCCTCCCTCCTCCTCCCTTCACATTCCTCCTCCTCCCTCTTCCTCCTCCTCCCTCCTCCTCCTCTCTCCGCCTCCCTCCTCCTCCTCCCTCTACCTCCTCCCTCCTCGCCCCTTCACATTCCTCCTCCTCCCTCCTCCTCCTCCCCTCCTCCTCCTCCCCCTCCTTCTCCTCCTCCCTCCTCCTTCTCCCTCTTCCTTCTCCCTCCGCCTCCTCCCTCCTCCTACTCTCTCCTCCTCCTCCCTCCTCCTCCCTCTCCCTCCTCCTCCCTCTCCTCCTCCTGCTCCCTTCTCCTCCTGCGTTCTCCTCCTCCCTCCTTCTCCCTCCTCCTCCCTCTTCCTCCTCCCTCTTCCTCGCTTCCTCCTCCACCCTACTCCTCCTAACCCCTCCTCCTCCCTCCTATTCCTCCCTACTCCTCCTGTCTCCTCCCTCCTCCTCCCTCCTCTTCCCTCCTCCACCTCTCTCTTCCTCCTCCCTCCTCCATTTACCCAAGACAGACAGACAGTCAGACGGATAGTCGGGAACGGGATCTTATATGACTACTTATATAATTTAAATGAGATGCTCTCCACCATGGGCTGGGCCGGGTCAGACAGACAGACAGATAGATAGATAGATTGATAGATAGACAGATAGACAGACAGACAGACAGACAGACAGTCGGGAACGGGAACTTATATGACTACTTATGTGAATTAAATGAGATGCTCCCCACCAGGAGTTGGGCGAAGACGGGCCGGGTCAGACAGACAGACAGACAGATAGACAGACAGACAGACAGACAGATAGTCGGTAACGGGAACGAGAACTTATATGACTACTTATATGAATTAAATGAGATGCTCCCCACCAGGGTCTGGGCGAAGCTGGGCCGGGTCAGCTAGTACTGAATAAATATAGCGTTTAATACTATTATTCGGCCTCAGACTGTCCGAACTGACTAGTAACACTGTGTATGCCAGTGCGCCTCTTGACATTTTCAAACCATTCTCTGTTGGCCTTTCAATCACTAAGTACACTAGCACTCGTCCCAGGAATGTTCTTAATGAGATCGGCATACAACAGTCTGGCCTTTTCACACCGAAACAGAATCGCCATCTAACTGTTTTTGATGTAACCAAATTAATAATAACTGTTCGACGTCTTCAATTGTTTGCGATCTCTGTTTCTTTAGCACATTCAAGCCTTTAGCTACATTAGCCTACTGTATTCCTTCCCTTTTCGCCACAATGGAACTTATCGTGCAGCGGATTTCAGCAATCTTAATTACCGCTCTCGTAGTTTGCAATGATTTCCTTCTTCAACTCGATCGTGTTCCCAGCCTTCTTCTTCGAAGGAATGCTCGATCTCTAAACTTGCTTTGGTCCATGATGTAGCTAACAGGAAAAGGGTAACTTATAAGCAAGTAATGCTCACACAACGAGAAACGACACCAAACTGAGCATAATAACGCTTAAGTCCCTTTGTTCTTTTTTTTTTTTTTTTCAAAATTAGCATCGAAACGATGTGGAAACGCCGACGAAATCCGACGCAAGCGACGAAAACCTATACAAATTTTGTCGCGGAAAAATTCGACGGAAACTGAAATCAACGAAAACCGACGGCTACGAAAACCGAGGTTTCACAGTTTATATTTATATGCGCTTGATCTAGCCAGGGCCACCAGCAGAGGCGGTCAAAAGAATCCTAACAGGAACGTGATAGATCAATCCCTGATTCCATAAGAGTTGTATACATTACAGCTGGTGGACACGGCCGTGAAAGGATAGCTTCAACAGAAACATCTTCCGCTGTAGAACATTCTCCGGCTCCCTGTGATGCCAATTATACAGCTGGCTGTAGATGCGGCCTCCCTTCTTGATGACTTGCTACCGAATGGCCTCTTCGTGTCAGGTCCCGGAAGGACACACTCACGGAACCTGCCGAAGATCTCCGAGCATTACCTCACGAAAGTGAAGGCTACTCAGCATTCCCCGAGTTTTATCTGAATGTGCGATTTATAAAAGAAAAGATCTACGCACACTCAAAGAGTTGAGTGATGATTTTCGGGACCCGTGAAGTTCATGACAATCCCGATACATAACATCTGAAGGTCCCAGAAGACGGTCCTAACTCTTTTTTTTTTTGCTCTGAAATCCCCCCTCACCCGCCTTAAAATGTGGGCTAGCCACCGAGACGGGGTGGGAAAGAGTGGGTACTGTGTTGTCCCTCTGAGACCCACTTGCATTTCGCGACAGGAGTATATACAACATTAAAATCTGAAGCTCCTCATCTGGTACTAGTTAGGTGTGTATGTCATTCCCTTCAGCTGGCAGTGCCACATTTTTGTAAAACAATTGGCACTCAATGGGTGATGTGGTCAATAGCGCACACTTCGCCTTTACTTTCCAGAACATTTCATGGTGCTTAGTTTCGGCTGAGTCAACCCGGGAGCAATAGTGGGGACTCAATTACATGATCTACGGGCTAACCATTAGCTATCGTGCGTGCCCTCGACGGCCTGTGCACTTGGTAAGTGAAATTTAAAGGGAAACAAGATACCTCTTTTTCACGGGAAAAATAATATTTATTTTATTGTTTGCAAGGGACATAACTCGCCAACGTTTTTGCTACAGAAGCAATTAGTTGCATTAATTGTTAAATCTTTAATATAATGACACCACTTATTCACAGTTAACACAATAATTTGACATCCTAAAGTCTCAAATACTTTTACTGCTAAAAATGAATAAAATGTACGTGTTAATGCAATATATACAATGTTTAAACACTGCAAGCTCCGTGCACGATGTTAACCACTGTCCCCCAGATGGACGACCTGTTTTCTGGTTTCTCTTCACAACGTATAAATTATTGCTGGCGCTCAAAGCTACTTCTATTGCGGCCATTGTTTGCGTAGATGATTGTAAGCGCCACAACCGTTTCTTCCGCTTACGGTGTACAAGTTACAGTCTAATAACTTAGTCATGTATGCCAATGGCTTGTGTTTCAATGAAAAGAAAAGGAGGGCGGTGTTAAAGGCGACTGGATCAACTTCATTGCACCTGGTTATGTCCCATAAGGCTCGGTCTCTTTCCGTAAAACAGCCTGCTGAGTCCCTCGCACAGAGCACGAATTCTGTAGCTATGGTAGGGATGAAAGAGAGAGAGAGGCGATGTGCGTGATTGGGGGGGGGGCGTTGTTGGTGGGAGCGGAGAGCGTGTGTAAAGGGGAAAGTGTTCTTTTTTATTCTTTCTGGGAGCATAAGGGTGTGTGTGGGATAAGGTGCTGTGTTTGTGTGTTTGGGGTGGACGAGGTGAGGGAGAGGTAGTGGCATGGCTGACCTGGGAGTGTGGCCTGGAGACTCTCGCCTGTCAACCCCCAGGTGATGGGTTCAAATCTACTTCGGATGTCGCAGGTCAGCATGGTCGAATGGGTAAGAACGAGTGTTCTTAAACATCCGTTGTGCTGATGCCGAGGTAAGCGGTTCAACCCCTACACCGGATAGCTGGACTAAAATGTCCTGTCGTCCTTGCTGTCCAGACCTGTCGCCCTTGACTTGGAGACGTAAATTACAAGTACCTCTGAAGTCGGAGTGGGTTCGCCTGATAGCGTGGAACACTGTTAATAGGGAAAGCTAATCCACATGCAAAATTCAGCCCATCACTACCATAAATAGTGTGTATGCCTACGCTTGAGTTCAAAGCGAGCGAGCGAAAACAAACAAACAAACAAACAAACAAACTTCGTATTGATCCGAATGTTTTACGAATTAACCTGGGCTCCCTGGTTGACCTAACCTTAAATAGGCACCAGGACATGTCTGGGGAAAATAAAGACGGTCGGACCGATACTAGACACATCACCCACATAGCGCCGATTTATCTGTACAAACATGGGTTTAGCACCATGTACCCAATGCGGTTTTGCTATAGGCGGGTAAAAAGTTTCTTTTCTACTAAGAGCCCGGATAAATGAAATAAATCCATGCCGAGCGCACGGCGACCAGATGCGGCCAGCAGGCATGCTAGCTACAGTTCCAGCTGGGCTACCTCTAACCGCCAAGCTCGTGTCCGTTTCCGGAATACTTGTAGGCAGTCAACAAGTAAGTGTGACGGGAAACAGACGCTTGTTGTTCTGCTCTGCTAAGCGTTAAAAAATAAGCCAGTGACGGCCGGTTGGTAAACAGATGTGATCAAATGAAAAGACCACGAACCCATAGCCATAGCATTGTTTGACGTGCAGATTAATGCAGGAATGGAAGCAGTTAGTGCTTGATTGCTTGCTGGTAAGCAAGAGCAAACTACTGAACGAAAACTTACCGAGAAGATCAACTAGAAGGTTGGGGTTGATTGTAATGTCCTACAAAGGACATGTAACAACAACAACAAACAGGGAACAAACAACCACACATGAACCCTTTTTCAAGTGCACAAGCCCTATAGTTACTCAGCACAGAACTGGTGCGATCAGTCCATATACGCTGGCGGAGATGTTAAGGGGAGATCAGAGCACCTATGGATAAGTCCGGTGTGCAATGATAATGATCTTTACTAAACACTAATTCTAAGAGTTTGTAATATTACAGCTCAAACACCTCGTTGTAGGATTCACAAGCGCCCTTAAAGTCACCTGTTTGTCCTGCATCTCTTACTACAGTGACGATGCCTGGCCCATCCATTGCCCTTTTCCCCTCGTCCGTAAAACTATCGGCTCGCTCTGAGAACATCATAGAGCAGAACATGAAAAATGCACGATCTGAACATTGAAGAAAGCTTGTTTATAAACAGGATCATTTATCATTAACCGAAATATGTTGCCATAGTGGATGTCACGGTGGTTTTGAAATATGTTGCCATATTGGATGTCAAGGTGGTTTTGAAGGAGCAAATCAACATTTACGAGAAGTAGAACTGGTAAGCCTGATTATAGCACAGTCGGAAGTGACAGTAGTATAGTATGTGGTTTTGCCACCCCATATTGCGGATTGAATCCGGAATATTTCTTTATATAATCTCTATGTGACGTCACACAATCCGGTCAAAATCGACTCCCCATTCTTAATGGGGAGTCAAAGGGGTTTAGCTCATATTTGGTCTTATTACATCCCTTTAAAAGCCGGTGATCGGGTGGCGGACGGTGTAGTCAAGGGCGACCGGGCGTGCGCGCGCGTGCGTGTGCGTGATCGGGTACATGGTGCGCGGGTACATGGTGCGCGGGTACATGGTGCGAGAGTGGTCGGTGTTCAAATTCAAGCGAAAAATCGGTTGGGGTGTGGGACTATTGGTGATGTGTAATGGTTAGCAGTACGATGCTCTTCCACTAGGTGGCGTTGTACGGTGATCATGCGCGCCTATGTGTGTGTGAGTGTTTGTGTTAGGGTTACAGTGCTCGTCCACCCGGTGGGGAAGGTTGAGTGGATGTAAGCCGGTTTTTTTCGTTGTTAAGGAGGTGGTTATATGGGCTGTAGAGACTATTGGTGTCATCATCAGACAAGGGTCACAGTTCTTTAAAAGGAAAACCGTAATGAAGTAAAGATGATGCTTATTAGTGGTCGGGCTGTGTGACTGGAGGTGGTCGAAGGATAGAGTATCAAGAGTCTGCGTAAAGGTGGTGACGTGGGTATGATAGATGCCCTGTGTCTATTTGGTCATACCTCGAAGTACACTGGTTGCTACAGTGAGGTGTCATATGGAGGTGAAAGGTTCGAAGCTCGGTAATTAACCAGATTAAATCCCTATTCAGTGTACCGGTTGTATCTCATTTAAGCAAAGTAGGGGACAAGACCACTTGTCGCTAATACTCAAAAAGTGTCGTCTCAGCTGTTATCTGTAGCAAGAAAAGGCCAGTCTTCTTCCAAAAAGACAAAGAAACGTCAAAGAGAAGAAACGAAACCGTGGATTACAACCCTGGCCAAAGAAATAAATTTTTGCCTCCTCTTTCTCCTACAGCCATTTTGTTCTACCAGAAACCTACTTCTGGCAGTCAGGCAGCAGTAGACCTGCAAGAGACAACCTTTGATTTGCTTAATGATGTTTCTTCAGATGAAAATATTGACCTTCTACCTAGTAGTCATGGTCCAGCCTCTGAGTCTCTCAAGAAAATTAATGTTTTGTGGAATGAAACATATCCCACTGCCGGTTTCCGAAGCTGCTCATCTGGTTCAACAGAGGAAATACAACACCCAACGATTAAGGTTTGTATAAATGGTAACTTTCATGCGCATAGTTCCGATGTCTAATTTTACAAGTAGTAGTACCAACACTGATACAGACTCGTGTGTCGTGAAGACATGTGTTGAGATACGCCTCTTTAGTGTCATTCGTGGTCCATCACTATTACCACCTTCCCGGTCCTTCTCCGCCTTACATTTTTATTATACAAGCAATTCTGCTCCTAATAACTTGACACCTGACATGTTCTCCGGCTAGTTTTCACCACCTACCTTCACACATCCTAACAATCCTGGTTATATAATATAAGCTGATCCCCAGCATCAGTCACGGCTGGTCTGGTGGTTCACATTCTGAGATCATTGGTACACATTTACCCAGCTCGTTCTGTCTATTGTACATCAGTATAGTCACTCTGGCGTTAGTACGGCATCTCTGTAATGATTGCAGTTTGGTTTATGACTTGTCACTGCAACATTTTCTGTGTTCCATAATTTTTTACTTTGCAAAGCGATCCTATACAGCCTGTTTTCATATTTCCACAACTGTGTCACAGTTCATTTCATGCATATCGTAATTATTGTCACGATTTTTCTCT
>JACEFZ010018407.1:125000-254958 GCA_014155875.1 Cepaea nemoralis
AATTTACAAATTAAAGCTTTAACTCAATTTTAAACACTAAAAGTGAAAAACGTATGTAGTTACGACAAACAGATGTAACATGTATTTAATCTGGGTTGTCGTGTTTTCCCCCAAGCCAAATCAAGGGTTATTGCAGATACTCAGCGTGTCATATACATATAAAGTTTTATATCAATAAAGTGATTATGATGATTACAGATTAATATGAGAAGTTAAATTATAATAAATTAGTAAATTAGCAAGTATATAATAATTACATTACCACAAATGAATAATTACACACAGTAGATACACTGTTACGATTTACTTTGTTGCGATATACAAGGTGAACTGTTACAAGGAAGTCGTTTAACATATTAACAACTATTATAATTACACTATTAGAGGAGCAATTAAATATACAACTACCAGCAATTTCAATTGTCCACGGTACAATATCGTCATCAAATGTCTGGGGAACATTAACCATTTACCTATTCAATAAAATTCCAGCTACTTGAAATTATGCTTCGAGAAACATCGTCATTGTTACCATCGACCCGTATCACACCACTACCATCTACAACTCTCTATTTACTATATTTCTACGCTGTTTTCTGTATTTCATAACATTTCATTCATCTACCTGTCTCCAATTCTGCTTATTTTCAATAAAGACCATATCTGTCACAGAGTACATTTCACTTTTTCTCGTTTATCAACATTTTCCTATTTCACAACTGCAAGCTTCAAGCTCATAATCTCTGTATTGTTGTCATCTCCACAGTCTGCCTTATTGTTATCACTTTCCTTAAATACAGCTGACAACTGAAGTATTTCTTACCAGGTAATAAATTTTAACTAAATATTTCCAAGGGCTTCAACGGCAACTTCTTTCATTGTCTCAATGTTTGGTCGTTGTGGCATTTTTCAATAGATGTAGATTAAGGCCATAATAAGCCTTACAAAAGCTATATATCAGAAAAGGACAACTATCTTATGCAACAAGTTACTAGTATGAAAGTTAAAAATAAATTTTAAAAATTAAACTTCAAAAATAATATTTGAAAAGAAAAAGTAAATTTAATCAATAACAAATTAATGTAATTATTATATACTTGCTAATTTACTAATTTATTATAATTTAACTTCTCATATTAATCTGTAATCATCATAATCACTTTATTGATATAAAACTTTATATGTATATGACACGCTGAGTATCTGCAATAACCCTTGATTTGGCTTGGGGGAAAACACGACAACCCAGAATAAATACATGGTACATCTGTTTGTTGTAACTACATACGTTTTTCACTTTTAGTGTTTAAAATTGAGTTAAAGCTTTAATTTGTAAATTGCAACCTGGGAAATTTGTCCTTAGATATCGGGTGAAAGTAAAAATAACCCAAGTTATTAGTCGTTCAAATGGTTTCTCTAAATGTGTGTTTCTTAAACAGGTATCACCCTTAGTCTTTGAACTAACCGCAAGGAAAATATAGACAGTGGCTGACAGGTTGATAGGTTAGGTATTTACACACCAGGCAAAGTTATGACAGACCGGATTAGTGTCTAGCAGCAAACAATTTCAGTAGACAAAACAACAAATGACAATAGATTGGTCATATAACTAGGCTACCAACTACAGTATATAGCAAGAAGTAATTAGAGAGAGAGAGAGAGAGAGAGAGAGAGAGAGAGAGAGAGAGAGAGAGAGAGAGAGAGAGAGAGAGAGAGAGAGAGAGAGAAATTTATTCTAACCTTCCGAAACATTGACGCTTGGTGGAATCATGCTCACACAGGTGGGTCAAATCGATGTAGATCCCCGGGTTCGACAACCGTCAGCCGAAGGTTTTACTTGTAGTAATCCTCTTAACAATGTCTCTCGTATGTATATTATGCCTATATATTAGACAAAGAACAAACCAACTCGACAAGGTCGTTACAGAAAACAAACTTAGAGGACACCTTTAGTACTAAAGCATTGCTTTGTTTCCTTAAGCCGGTTTCACAAGGCACTTATCAGACACCCTGAATTAGTCTTTAAGATATCCAGTCACGCATTGGATAATATATGTATAAAAGTTGTAGTAGTAGTAGTAGTAGTAGTAGTAGTAGTAGTAGTAGTAGTAGTAGTAGTAGTAGTAGTAGTAGTAAAGGTAGTAGTAGTAGTAGTAGTAGTAGTAGTAGTAGTAGTAGTAGTAGTAGTAGTAGTAGTAGTAGTAGTAGTAGTAGTAGTAGTAGTAGTAGTAGTTGTTGTTGTTGAAGTAGTAGTAGTAGTAGTTGTAGTAGTAGTAGTAGCAGTAGTAGTAGTAGTAGTAGTAGTAGTAGCAGCAGCAGCAGTAGTAGTAGTAGTAGTAGTAGTAGTAGTAGTATTTGTAGTAGTAATAGTAGTTGTAGTAGTGACAGTAGTAGTAGTAGTAGTAGTAGCAGCAGCAGCAGCAGCAGCTACAGCAGCAATGCTGCAGTAGGAGTAGTAGTAGTAATAGTAGTAGTAGTAGTAGTAGTAGTAGTAGTAGTAGTAGTAGTAGTAGTAGTAGTAGTAGTAGTAGTAGTAGTAGTAGTAGTAGTAGTAGTAGTAGTAGTAGTAGTAGTAGTAGTAGTAGTAGTAGTAGTAGTAGTAGTAGTAGTAGTAGTAGTAGTAGTTTGTAGAGTTTGTAGAGTGTGTTGTTGTTATAGTGATTGTTTTATTAACAGTAGTATATGTTGTTATTGTTTTCCTCTTTCTGATTTTCCTGTTTTTCATGTCGTTCTCGTAGTGAGACGCTGATGACACCCTGTTATCGGTGGCTGACTTGATACATACATACAAGACCAAAGACGCGTACGAGTTTATTTCTGGTTATAACTAGTTTACTATGACAGAGAGAAACACAGACAAGTTGATTAGACTATCTCTGCCTCATCCACTGTTGTGCTTGACTTTTTTCTATGCTCCAGGACTTTGACTCTGTGAATGGCTCCCAGGACTGGGGTCAAAATTGGTTCCAGCGCTAGAACACGCTTTTCAAAATTCTCACGTTCTCTGGTTACATGATGCCAGTTACCATGGCGTTCTTCGGTGCCAACGAGATGAACTTTCGAGAGGTACGGTTCTGATGCAAACTTAACCTGTGCCGGAAATAATCACATGGAAAAACTTACACGACTTCAAACACTTGGTGTAAAAGTTATAAAACTCCACCAGATAATAATTCGTTATTAGTGACCGTTACAAAATACAATAACTATTTATAATGAAAGTGAAAGAACTGCAACATATAATACATCACTATGAAAACCGCAATATCTTAAGCGACTTTCACCATTTACAGTGAAAAACACAATGAATTATTTTTATCATTAAATATTGTGCTGTATAAGCGGAGATGCCTGCGGAATTATGTTAAAAAGACCTTTTACACGGTCTCCTTTAATATACCGAGTGTGTGTTTTGTATAAGAAATTATGTGAAAGCTACAGTTGATTTTATAGAAGAAAGATGGAAAAAACACCTTGTAAGGATATGGTAATAAAGATAGTAGGAGAGAGACAAAGAGAACTGGTAATTTGCCTTAAAAACCGCCTGTCGACATTCTTTGACCACGACTTGAGAGAGAAAAATCGTGACAATAATTACGATATGCATGAAATGAACTGTGACACAGTTGTGGAAATATGAAAACAGGCTGTATAGGATCGCTTTGCAAAGTAAAAAATTATGGAACACAGAAAATGTTGCAGTGACAAGTCATAAACCAAACTGCAATCATTACAGAGATGCCGTACTAACGCCAGAGTGACTATACTGATGTACAATAGACAGAACGAGCTGGGTAAATGTGTACCAATGATCTCAGAATGTGAACCACCAGACCAGCCGTGACTGATGCTGGGTATCAGCTTATATTATATAACCAGGATTGTTAGGATGTGTGGAGGTAGGTGGTGAAAACTAGCCGGAGAACATGTCAGGTGTCAAGTTATTGGGAGCAGAATTGCTTGTATAATAAAAATGTAAGGCGGAGAAGGACCGGGAAGGTGGTGATAGTGATGGACCACGAATGACACTAAAGAGGCGTATCTCAACACATGTCTTCACGACACACGAGTCTGTATCAGTGTTGGTACTACTACTTGTAAAATTAGACATCGGAACTATGCGCATGAAAGTTACCATTTATACAAACCTTAATCATTGGGTGTTGTATTTCCTCTGTTGAACCAGATGAGCAGCTTCGGAAACCGGCAGTGGGATATGTTTCATTCCACAAAACATTAATTTTCTTGAGAGACTCAGAGGCTGGACCATGACTACTAGGTAGAAGGTCAATATTTTCATCTGAAGAAACATCATTAAGCAAATCAAAGGTTGTCTCTTGCAGGTCTACTGCTGCCTGACTGCCAGAAGTAGGTTTCTGGTAGAACAAAATGGCTGTAGGAGAAAGAGGAGGCAAAAATTTATTTCGTTGGCCAGGGTTGTAATCCACGGTTTCGTTTCTTCCCTTTGATGTTTCTTTGTCTTTCTGGAAGAAGACTGGCCTTTTCTTGCTACAGATAACAGCCGAGACGACACTTTTTGAGTATTAGCGACAAGTGGTCTTGTCCCCTACTTTGGCTTAAATGAGATACAACCGGTACACTGAATAGGGATTTAATCTGGTTAATTACCGAGCTTCGAACCTTTCACCTCCATATGACACCTCACTGTAGCAACCAGTGTACTTCGAGGTATGACCAAATAGACACAGGGCATCTATCATACCCACGTCACCACCTTTACGCAGACTCTTGATACTCTATCCTTCGACCACCTCCAGTCACACAGCCCGACCACTAATAAGCATCATCTTTACTTCATTACGGTTTTCCTTTTAAAGAACTGTGACCCTTGTCTGATGATGACACCAATAGTCTCTACAGCCCATATAACCACCTCCTTAACAACGAAAAAAACCGGCTTACACCCACTCAACCTTCCCCACCGGGTGGACGAGCACTGTAACCCTAACACAAACACTCACACACACATAGGCGCGCATGATCACCGTACAACGCCACCTAGTGGAAGAGCAACGTACTGCTAACCATTACACATCACCAATAGTCCCACACCTCAAGCCCGATAGACAGCTCGGCCACCATGACTCCACCCCAACCGATTTTTCGCTTGAATTTGAACACCGACCACTCTCGCACCATGTACCCACGCACCATGTACCCGATCACGCACACGCACGCGAGCGCACGCCCGGTCGCCCTTGACTACACCGTCCGCCACCCGATCACCGGCTTTTAAAGGGATGTAATAAGACCAAATATGAGTTATACCCCTTTGACTCCCCATTGAGAATGGGGAGTCGATTTTGACCGGATTGTGTGACGTCACATAGAGGTTATATAAAGAAATATTCCGGATTCAATCCGGAATATGGGGTGGCACAACCACATACTATACTACTAGTGACACAATGGACGTTAAGGTCAGATCCTTCTTTAGTACACAAATATACACATGTAGTTACAAATACACACCAAATATAGAAAAGTTACTTAGCTGATGCTAATCCTGCCCGGTTGTCGTCTGTCTTATTGTACCAAACAGTGGTGCTGAAAGAACAGTAATAGAAAACAATGTCCCAGGAACAAGTGGTGGGGGTAGACCGGTGCGAAGGTGGGAACGGGACATTACAGACAATCCGGGCACGAGAATGTATGAGACGGGAGAGCTAGACAGAAGTCTAGTCTTTCTGTCGAGGCCATGATGAGACGGGGAACTGGCCAAACATCGAATCTTTCTGTGGGGCCATGATGAGAGAGTTGTTCTGCACAGAACGTGCTGCATGTTGATGATAAGTATAATACAAAGACTAGTCCTGGAGGTGGAGATATAAATCACATTGACTATAACACCTTGAGTGTTTTATATAATTTGGATTCCGGGTGTTGTGTTGGTGTTCAATTTCCTTGCGATTTTCCTCAAGCCTAGTAGGCACAAGGTGATGTAAGCGAAGGCATACCTCAGAGTAGCTGCAGACACAGATCACCCGTTGCATGAGGCGCTGGACGTAGTTAAGGGTCAGAGACTGATAAGAGGGAAATCATGGATGGCTCAGGCGGAGGATACGATTAGACAGGTGTGCCCCTTGGAGAACATCAGGCGAGGAGAGGAGTGGGTCAGAGTGCCAGCCGTGCAGTCAGACTTGTGCAGAGTTGTAATGACATTGAGCCGGGAGTGCAGGGAGTGGCCAGCAGGGGCCACGGAAGTGGAAATTCAGCAACTAATTCAGGAAAATTCTCGCCCGGGTGATGTGATTATCTACACGGATGGGTCAGTGTTGAGAGGTAGGAGAAGTGCCTGGGGGTTCGTGGCAAAAACTAATGGTTGGCGTTTGGTGCAGGAGAGCCTGGCGTATGATAACACTACATCTAGCTTAAGAATGGAGGTGGAGGCGGTCAGTGCAGCTTTCCGCTGGATAGAAAACACGATACATACACACATTGTGATTGTAACTGACTCAGAAAGCATGCTGAGAAGGGTGAGAACAGGTAGGCTTCGTGCAGAGTGGCTTGCTTCGCTTCGGAGGTCACGGGTAGTAAGCATCACCTGGACCTTTTCTCCTGGGCATGCCGGTGTGCTGGGGAATGAACAGGCGGACATATTGGCTGGCTCTGCAAAATTTGGTGGAGTATTGATGCATGACAAGGCAGACGTGGTTGCGGCCTTGTGGAAGCACGTGTACACCTCGGAGGAGCAGATGGAGCACCATGGTCTGGTAAGAATGAGACAACGAGGTGTGACGAGGGGATCTGGCCGACGCTCGGCGCTCGGAGGAAAGGCGAGACGGACATATAATCAGATTGCTACTGGATCTATTAGTGTTGGAACTCTTCGCTGGCTGCTGAGGATGGGGACGGAGAGCTTATGGGAATGTCCTGAATGCTGTGATGTCGGTTCCTAAATCAATCAATCAATCAATCAATTCCTCAAGCCATGTTTCTTTTGCCTCTTTGCATTGCTTCTGAATTTTCCTGTGAATCTCTTCATATGTTTCCTTGTTATTTTTGTTATTTATTCTTACTGCCATGAGTTTTACGATGTCTTCCGTCATCCATTTCTTGCGTTCTATTATCTTTATTTTTGGGGTGGTTGTTTCCGCAGCATGGTTGACTGATTTCTTTAATATTTCCCATTGGTCACTGGCGTCTTGAAATAATATTTCCATATCGGACAATGCATCGCATCTGTTCTTTACCTCTACGTTGAATTTATCTTTTATTTCCTACACTTACAAATTTCCACTACACTTACAAATAGCATAATAACCATTCTCAGAGTCGACTCGACGCGCTATCGAGATCAAGTCGCTTTATCGGTTAACGCAGAGGATGCCTCGCGTTAAAAGTGTCGCGCAGAGACATGCGCTTTATGAAGCCGGGAAGAAGAAGGGAGAGGCGAAGAAGGCCGCTGCGACTGCTGTGCTCGTTTCTTCAAACAGCAGCAGTCCTGCTCCGACATCAGCTGAAACCGTTTGTCAGGTTCTTATATTGAATGATGAATCTGGCTCGCTTAACCTAACATATGCGGTACATACACAGTCACAGAATGATTTGACTGGACACACGGTAACACGAAGTTCAATAGTTTATTTACACTCTATACGCAATACACTCTACTTCGACATGATGTGAATACACTAACACATCCAGTCGATGAAACAATGCACTCACAGACTCAAACCACAGCCGCACAGTCTTCAATCTTCTCACAAGATATACTAGCAATCGGCATTCAGGCGCAGCAACATAATACAAGCCTCTTTCAAACCAGCGTCTGTCCGGTCTGAATACCCAAGCCTCGTCTCAGCGTTTCTCTCCCTGAGCGCTTGCCTTGTGGGGTCGAGTCCAGCGGGACTTGCGTGCATCACACTTGCACTGGCTTGACCCTTGTCGGTTACTCTAGCTCACCCACCAACCTGTGGATGGGTACCTGTGGTTTGCCTGGCGCGCGTAGCGACGCCGCGGCACAACTATGGGGGATTATGACACCGTTCCCGTCGCAGAAACCATAACTACAGCCAGCAACAACCGGGAAGCTATCAACACTAAGGAGATGCAGCCCAATATACCAGAGACCTCCACACAGAAGGAAACAACTACTACTATAGACCTCACCGGCATAATATTACTGAAGCAGACAAGCGTGGGAGAAGCTAAATTGTCGGCGCTACCAACGGACAAGATAATCAATCTGTTGGAAAACGAGCTCGGAAGAAACAGCATCAACCAGCTGCGCAAGACACCAGATGGAGTAGAGGTCACCATCAACAAAAAACCAAAGACCACAGCACTTCTACAGCAAATTTCACAAGAAGAGAAAGCCGTCATCCAGCTTCACCACGGCATACTACTGGAAGCCGCCCGGCACCACTCGATCAAAAGATGGGTCATCAAACGAGTCAAGACCCATCTCACCAACGACCAGATCAGGGAGATGCTAACAAGGGAGAACAGCAAGATCAAGATCACCAGTGCTGAGCGGATCATCGGGAAAAACAACATCCCCTCTACAGTTGTCGTCGTAACATCGGAGGGCCGATTGATCCCTCAATACATTATATGGGACAAGAAAGACCAAGTACCAGAGCCCTACATACCGAGAGTGCTGCAGTGTTCCAAGTGCCAGAAGTTTTGGCACACCCGTGCCACCTGCAAGAGTGATGTGGAGGTGTGTAGGTACTGCTCTGGTCCCCATCAATATAGTCAGTGCCAGCATGCCAAGAACGACTCGGACTTCAGGAGGCCTAACACCAACAGAAAGTGCGCCAACTGCCTCGGCAACCACGACGCCAGGTACCTCGGCTGCCCCTGCCACCAAGACAGCAAAGAAGCTATGAAAATCGCCATCAAGTCTAACTTGCCATATAAGGAGGCCAGGAGGCAGTACGAGGCGACCAACCGACTATCCAAAAGCGACAAAGCACAACTGGAAGGCCAACTGAAGGACCTGAGAACACAGTTCAAAAGCATGGAAGAAGATAAAGACAAGACGCAAGAAACCCAGATAACGGCAGTTCAGCGCATCCTGGACGAACTGAAGCAAGTCCAGCAGAAGATAGAGCAGGATGTCGCTCGAATGGCCGCCATAAAAGCTGAAACTGACGAAACTCTATCGAAAATTCAAGAAGAAAGAGCAAAAACAGAAGAAACGCTGAAACAAATCCAGGAAGAAAGAGACCAGATAGAACTACTCAAGTCACAGAAAGAACCAGAAGATGCAAAGATCCAAACAGAAGACGAAGCACCAGAAGAAGAAATTGAAATCGAACTGGATGAGAACGACTACCCAGATCAAGAGCAATTCTGTAGGGCACTTGCGAATCGCTCCACACCAAGATCGAACCTTCGAGACGACAGACGAACGGGAAGGTTCGAAGACAACCCAAGACGGGGAAGGAGGAGGAACCACAGGTGGAACGACGATTGGTAGACTCCCTGAAGGAAACAGCACCATATGACGGGGTGGGTACGCAATAACTCCAGGCCTCAACAAGTGCGCGACTCTGCCCAGACATGTAACACTCTATCAAGACAGGAACGAACAAAATCAGCCAACCAGAAACCAGGAAGCTGAAAACAAGCAGCTCGATCTACGAACGAATCAAATCAAGCCACACAATAAAGGACCCAACTACAACCAAGCCGATATTATAGGCGGTTGAACGGGACCATTCGCAACTGGGAACGGAAACGGAACGGAACGGATCTAACAGTGGTACGGTATATTTTTTCTTTCGCATATCCTTTACAGGACATCGCTGTCAACACCAGCATTTTACCGCTGTTGTTGATTTCTTGGCAAGATTACACTCAGTAGTTTGCCATTGCTTTCTGAGCGGCCGGCTCACTTATCCCTAAGTCACCAACGCGACGAGAACCGCTACCAATTCTCGCGCGCTCCGTTACCCCAGGTGGAAAAACGGGATTACGGAGAAAGCCGTTAAACCTCTAGGCCAGGGAGACCGGCATATCAACCTTAGAGAATTATATTAGCCATGTCAAAATTATTATTAGTATTAATGAATGATGTATTATTGATTATTGCACATTTTCAATACTTTTTAAAGCACACATTGTTATTGTTGTGTAAGATTAGTCTTATAAGTGATGTTTGAATTAAATAATGTGTGACAGCAGCGAGATAAGAAGGGCAGAACGTCTGACAGGCCTGCATGCCCAAATCTGAACCCTAATTTAGGGGCATCCAATCAAGGGATTGGCCCCGGGCACCAAAGAACCTCTGCACGCCACTGTCTCTACATTAGGGATTCTCTCACATCATTATATTCCTTCTATTTGCGCAGCACCAGTGAATGAATGTTTGTAGTGTATCTGTAATCGCTTTGGTTGTTCTCCGTGTTTTTGAGCTATACAGCAGTAAAGAAGCGACGCTGGGAACGGCAGAGTTAAAACATATACCTGAGCATTTGCAAATGAGGCCACGGCAACCGTCTGCTGCTTGATGATGAAACGCCTACCACGTGACTAACTGCCTCGGGGAATGAGGAATTGCATTCAGTATATTAAGCATTTTCATTGGCTGCCTGCTCCTGCGTGCTCTAAATACGACAATTTGAATGGGGACCCTCTACTGTTTGTACTTACAACAAGTACGGTAAATAACAGGAGGTCCCAAATATTTTCATTCTCCTTGTGTGGAATAGAGCTGATGCAATTTCTAGTGATTTTTTTCCAAAAGGTAACACACTATAGAAATACAGCAGAAGCGACAATACATTTGATGATATAGAATAGAAGGAAAAAAAAAACTCGTTTAATAAGTTATATTTTTATGACTAATATAGGAAATAACATTCGAACATTCATTGACGTTTTAACACGAATGATTTACTTAGCTTCCTAAATTTGAGCAAACTAATAGTAATAGGCTAGAAGGAACGGTTATTTGAATGTTAAAGATATAAGAGTTCGTACGTGTGTGTGGCGACTTGTGTCTACAGTAAATAAAAGCTGCCTGTTGACTGTCGGATCCTGCAGGAGTCGTGGAAAAATGTCCACCACGTCCACTGTATCCATGCACAGTGACAAAGACCTGTTGAAGTCCACTTTAAGCCGGACATATCGACCAACTAGAAGGTAAGGTGGTTTTATCTTGTTTTTAAAGAGTGTTAATATATTATCTCGTATTATTGTAGACATGTTTTGAAACTGGACTGCAGGATATGGGCGCAAAACAGGACAAAAATCCACATGTGAGTCAGTGCTCAAATGGGCCTGTCCCAGAGAGTATAAAGATGATACAGAGGCACAGGAGTGGCTGGCCGAGTGGCTAGAATGTCGGATTCTCCTTCGGGAGACCCAGGTTCGAATCCTCGGTATGGTGTGGATTTTTTTCTGTTGGGGGAAAAAAGAAAACCCTAACCCTAACCCTAACCTGCACAGTTCGCGGCGACTGCACTAGCCAGGCGGCCTTAATTCCTCAGACTCAAGAACCCCCTGTCATACACCGCAAGGTACTATATTGGCAGTAAAAGACAATGACAGGGGCCGAAGCATTTGCTGCGTATGGGTAAGGTCATAGGGCAGGCCTCAGTGCCATGAGGAGCTTAAAGTTTATGGTGAGTGAAATAATGCAAAGACCCACTTACACGCCTTTGGGTGTACTTAAACAGTCAGGTCTTAGTCAAATATAACTGAGCTACAGTATGACAGTAGACGACATTACCTGCTTTCTGTTAGCGCCGAGTTTTGGGCGGCGCTCACCAAACCCGACATCCCACATTGTCCCAACGGCTTCGGGTGGAGGAGCGCAATTGAGTGGATACAAGCCTTAACCCAATCCGAGGAAATGCAACTTAAAGACTAAATGTCATGGCAGGACAAACCAGCAATGAGCCTTGGTCGGCAACTGGTTAAGGATGAAAGCTCCGACAGGCGGACAGTAAGAACAATGCTTTGCTGATCCGGCAGCTTCTGCAGCTTGTCTTGATCCAGACGGATTGGTGTTATCTTTCCTCTGGAGAAAACTATGCAAGCCGAGACAGGGATCATGCTGCATGGGTAACACATGGTGTCTAACCTGACAACACTAAGTCCTTAAGCTTCACAGCCTGACCAGACATGATAGGCAACAACAAAGGCTAAATCAACGCCAAGCCTAGAAACACTCAGAAATCAGAAAGCGAAACACGCAGATCTATGTCTGAAAGCAGATGCAGACAAGAAACACCATAAAGCCCCCCAATTATGACGCGCATTAAAAACAAGGTATTCTCTTTGTGAATTTAAAACAAGGGGGCTGAGTGGTCTCGAGGTATGGTTGAGTTGAGTTGAGTAAGAACCGACATCACTTCACTCAGGACATTCCCATATGTGCTCCGTCCCATCGTTCAACAGCCAGCGAAGAGTCATACTACTAATCGTTCCCATCACTATCTGATTTAAAGTTGTCCTGGTCTTCCCTCTCAGTTTTAAGATTCTTCCAGAACCCCTGCCGATCCCCCGCAATCTCATTCTTTCCACATACGGGTTCTCTATCTGTTCCCCGCCTTCTCCATCTGGTTCCATAAACGCATGATCACCTCCCCCTTGTCCATAGGCAATCTACCACCAAGAGGTGCATTTCCTACCAGCCTATCAGCTTGTTCATTCCCACGGCACCCGCGCATGGCCAGGGCAAAATATTCATACAATTCTCACAATCTGTGACCTCTGAAGCGACGATAGCAATTCCACACGAAACATTCCTTTCTCCACCTTACTAAGCATACTCTTTGAATCCGTAATGAATGCTGGAGGTCCCGGGTTAAAGCCTTGGTGAGGGTCGGGATTTTTTTCACGTGGACTTCTAGTAACACCATTTCCCCTGGTCTCTGGTTAGTGATATCAGACGCCCATGTGTATTGTTGCGCACGTAAAAAATTCCTTGGCATTTGTAAATCTAAAAATGTAGCCTAATGGCACTATCCGGGCAAAATTTGGAGTTAAAAATCTACCCAAAGTATTTCAGGATCCCCGCCGGTGCTACGGAGTTCGTGCATTGAGCTGAGATTCTCCGGACTCAGGCTTAAGTTAGGAGTAGAACGGAGCACTTATGGGTTACACCCGTGTGCCGTGATGTTGATCCGTCGACTAAACTAAACTAACTAAACTTTAAAAACAAAAGCCATAAATAAGATACTCCACGATGTCTTGCCTTGCAGATTTCGCTGCATCTTGTCAGGTGCATACTGCAGAGCTATATATTACGTTATGTGAAGAAATAAATGATAATTGGCTGAAATCTGACGTACATCGTCGCTGACCTTGCGCGGATGTGTATAACGTCATGTCCACGGTAGTCTTAACACTTTGCAGGAAATAAGAGAAGCAATCGACAAATAATAACACGTCAGACTGACAACGGGGTCTTAACACCGTTTCTTCAAATCGAGGTGATCTCCTGTTCAAAACGGCACGGCTCGGTTCAAAACGAATAAAAGGGTCATTTACTTTATACTTTCACTTACATTGCATAGGGAAGCTGTCTCTCTAGTTGGCTATCTTAGGATGCCAAAGATCACTGCGATATTTGGCAGAAACAAGATGAATTTTTCTCGAATTGTGTGCTCACAGACAAACCAAGTTCATGAGATAGTTACAGAGTTAGGATTCCCTCCTCTCTCTCTCTCTCTCTCTCTCTCTCTCTCTCTCTCTCTCTCTCTCTCTCTCTCTCTCTCTCTCTCTCTCTCTCTCTCTCACACACACACACACACACATAAACACACACACATCACACACAGACACTAAAAACACACTAGCATGTCATTTTGTATACACACACGTGTCTTATATATAAGGACAGCAATGGTTTCTGCCAGTTGTCCATTTTGTCTATAACAAAAGAAGACACGATAGTCAGTTTAAAATTACCTTGATAGACAATTTAAATTACTATAGGAATATATTGTTTGCCTGTATTACAGTGCAGAGGTGTTACACACAGGTTAGAAGGCACGTGATCGTATAGGACACAAGTCTCCGTTGTTTATAACATTCTTTATTTGTCGAATCGTTCCACTACAGCATAATGATGGTAGGCTCAAATTCCGATGTTTACCTACTTTCCTGCTAGCTGACCCCCAAGTGACGTGTGTCCCAGCCTAGATACACTTCTTCATTCGTGCACACACGTTCACTAGCTATGGTTTTCCCACTAGTCAAGGAATGCGCAGCATTCCTTAACTCTTTACTCCTAAGCTACTCTGTTACAATACCTCCCCTTCTTCAAGGAGAATTTTTCCCTGAAAAAATCTCAACCCCAACTCTTAACCCCCTTAACTATACATCTCTATACAATAACAACAATTCCATATAATTCTTAACTCAATTCTCATTCCCCTATCTCATCATAGCCAATTGCTAACCAGAGACAATAATACCGAAACTCTCTACAAAACTCGTTATAAAGTTCTCCAGAAAACTCTCTACAAAACTCTCCATAAAGTTCTCTAGAAAACTCGCTACAAAACTCTCTATACAATTCTCTAGAAAACTCGCTACAAAACTCTCCATAAAGTTCTCTAGAAAACTCCCTACAAAACTCTCCATAAGCGAACCGCTTTTAAAATTTAACCATCTAAATTATGATTGACAAAACTGAAGATATTCCCCCTTATCCTTTATTTCTCACTTATTCATTCTCACATTCTCACTATTCTAGGATAGACAGAAAAAATAGTTAGATTGGGTAGTTAGATTTGGTAGGTGCGCACCTAAAAATAATAAAAGTAAGGAAAAAGTAAGAAGTAATCACCTTTCTCTTCCCATACATTCTCAAAACTTTATAAAAATAAAGTTTCAAAATTTATCTTCAGTTTCCGTCAATAATAATTGTTATTATCAAAAAAATATGTTAATCCAAAACTACCAGCTTTTGTATTATTCACCTCGTCAAGTTCAAGTTTACCATTCCTTCAAAAAAAAAACTCCAAATTATTAGTATACTGTTAAGTACAGTCTTCTTCTTCCAATATCTATTTATTTAAATGCCAAAACTCAACCTGGCATTCCCCCCATATTCTCCCATTAAACGCTGTTCAACCCAGCTCCTATTTTTAACCCAATCATTTACATTGCGAACGACTCAACTACTTTAAGTCATCTGTTTCCAAAAAAAAAACAACACTTCATTTTTCTTCTAACTGAACGTCAAACTATTAATCATTTAAACACACTCAGGTTAACTCAATAAAACCAAAGTTTTGTAAACATAAGCAGCTAAGTTAACTTATTCATTTCATAAAGCGCAATTGAAGTTCAAACAATTGACTAAACAATATCCCCACACATTAATCAAATTAAACGTATATAACTTAAAAACCAACCTGATCATAAAACATATACCAATAAGTCTTAAGTTATTACAATATTATGTGTATTCCTCCCAACAACTCTTGCTTAAGTTATTTACCAACTACCTTCTTTGTAAACACAAAAATATCGTGTCTAACTTCTTCTTCTATCTGCCCTCTGCAGAATATTCTACCACGCTATTTATCTACCTTTTCTCCATTTTCTTAATAACTTCAAATTTTTTTCGATAAGTGCAATATCTACATCAATGTCGCTATCCTCCCGAGGAGAGCTATCTTCTTTCATATCAGCTTCTTCATCAGTTTCTGACTTTTCATCCATCTCTTGTTCCCCATCTGTATATCCATTACTAGCAACCGCTAATTTCTTCCTTTCTAAATCCAATCTAATTTTCCTGTCTTGCCGTCTCAACAAATTTTCAAATAGTGGCATATCTTCACCACTTGAAGAATTCACTCTAAGTTTCCTTTGCTTCTTAATTTCTTTTTCTTTCTGTCTATCCAACTTTCTTTTTACTGCCTGTCTTGTATTCATAAATGGAGGTTCTATTTTTTCCTTGACTGATTCTTCGCTAATATAATCGTCATACATGTTATTTTCCTCTGTCATGACTGTTTTTGGTAATGTTTCTTCTTGTTCAGCTGTAGTAAATGCTGTTGTCACTTGTTTCCCATTCTCTATAGGTATAGGATATACCGATTGTCTGACAATCTGTCCACCTGACAATATTTCTTCGGAACAATAATTATTATTACTATTCTCTGCATCCCTTTCCTCATTATCCCGCCTTAAGTGCTCTACATGTGAACGTGCAACATGCCCTGAAATTTGATTCTTAATAGTATATGACACTGGGCCCTTTTTTTCTAAAATATAATATCCCGGGACCCAATGAGCATCAAACTTAGAGTTTTTTCTATGTTTTTTGTAATATACCCTATCACCTATGTTGAACTCTTGTAAGTGTGCATTTTTATTTGCGTATTTCTTCTGTCTTTCTCTAGCCTTAATTATATTATTTCTTAAACGTACATGTGATTTGTGCATCTCTTGCAACCTTGTTTCCTGAAAATCTTCCCCCAGATATTTTCTCCTAGGCTTTAATAAATTATCAATTGGCAATATTGGTTCTCTCCCATGTACTAAATAAAATGGTGAGAAACCTGTTCCTTCATTTTCGTGTGTACGTATCGCCGCTAATGCTATCCCCAAATAAAGATCCCAATCCATATCATGTTCTTCTACATTTTTCGCTAGAACATTGTATAGTGTTCTATGTTGTCTCTCATTTTAGCATTAGAAGTTGGTCTGTAATATGAAGTCCTAATGTGTTTTATATTCAAATCTTTTACCAATTTTTCAAACTTTCTATTTACAAATTCTTTCCCATTATCTGTAAGTATTATTTGTGGACACCCAAACCTTGGTATAAATTCTTGTAACAGCATATTTATAACTGAATCAGCACTCTTGTCTGGAATTGGATAAACTTCTGGCCAGAGACTATATGAATCAACTATATGTAGTAGGTATACATTTCCCGATAATGTTTTTGGATGAGGACCTGAAATATCCAAACTTACTTTCTGCATTGGAAATTGAGGAATATCGGTATCTTGTAAAGGACATTTGATTATCTTCATGTTTCTTAACCTACACTTTTCACATGCTTCAACATATTCATATACGCTTTTGAATAAATTCGGCCAGTAATATTTACTGCTAATAGCCTTCACTAACTTATCTCGTCCAAAATGACCATTATTATCGTGATATGCCTTTAAGACTTCTTGTTCTAAATGTTTCGGAATATATTTTCTTACTCCTTCACCTTTTTCACTGATATAATATAATTGATTGTCTTCTTGTAACTCTACAAACTTTCTTTTAAAACTATTTTCCCCTGTTTCTTTCAGTTTTCTTTTTATTTGTACTATTTTTGGGTCTAACTCTTGTTCTACTTTCATATCAAACTGTTCTAAATGTGGGTCTTCTGTTCTAGGTTCAGACTCTTGATCCGATGGTAAACTCTCAAATTCTTCCCTATTTCATCATCATTGGCACCTTGCCGTCTTGACAGACGATAGTTTGTGCTCTAAAAAGGCATAATAACTTTTAACTATGGCGGTAGCGAGTGTGACTTATAAGGCCAATTTGCGCTGTAAATGTCCGTTCACAGTGGGTGCATGTGAACACGTGGTCATTTCCACCATCATGCACCATCTTACGTCTCAAACGCTTGGTGTGTGACTTTTCTGCAATAATTTTCTCCTTTGACTTTATTCCATTTCTGATATTTGCCCTCCACGCAACACGTTCAGCGGCGACTTGCTCCCAATGTGCATTATCAATGCCTGTATCAATCATGTCCCGCTTACACACATCTTTGTATCGTAGTATTTCCCTATTTATTATGGCAGAATCTAATATATTTACTTGCCAGTTTCTATCGTCTATCTCTGGTTCAGCTTCATCTTCCGTGTTTCCTGATGACTGTGTATATGGAATCCTAGACAAAAGATCGGCGCATGTATTATGTTTCCCTGAAACATATTCAACCTTAGCATTGTACCCCTGTAAATTCAATGCCCACGTTTGTATTTTCCTATTTTGTATTGGTGCTTCTAATATCGACTTTAATGGCATGTGGTCAGTTCTAATAATGAAATTGGCATTATGTAAGTAGTAATTTAATTTTTGAAGAGCGTAGTGTATAGCATATGCTTCTTTCTCAATAATCGGCCATTTCTTTTGAGTCTTGCTGAGTTTATGAGACAAGAAATAGATTGGTCTTTCATTTTTAACCCCTGGTATTCCAGATTCTTCTCCTTCATATGGTTGAACCAAACATGCTCCTATTGCGTTGTCTGAAGCATCTGTGTATAGTATTAGCTGTTTATTCAGGTCTGGATGTGTTAATAATGGTACCACTGTTAAGCTATCCTTTAAAAGTTCGAACGCTTTTTGACACTCATCATCCCACTTAAATCTAGCGTATTTACCCGTTAAATTCGTAATAGGTATTGCTATCCTTGAAAACGCTGGTACAAACCTCCTATAATATGCACACGTTCCTATAAATGCACGGACTTCCTTAACATTAGTTGGAGGAGGTAACTGTTTAATAACCTTTATCTTGTCCTGGTCTGGTTTAATACCTTCCCTATTTATTATATAGTCTAAATATTTTTGTTTCTGTTTTTAAAAACTGGCACTTACTAAGCTTTAATTTAACGTCATGCCTTCTTAATCTGTCAAATACTAGTCTAATATGTTTCAAATGATTCTCTACATTTCCTTTCGTAAATATTAATATGTCATCTATATATGCTAGGGCAAAATTTTGCATACCGTCTAGTACTTCATTTATTAAGAACATATAGTGAGACGGTGCATTTTTCAAACCGAATGGCATACGTAAGAATTCGTAAGAACCCATATGAGTACAGAAAGCACTCTTATTTTGAGCATCCTTCGACATAGGTATACACCAAAATCCTGATCCTGCGTCTAGTGTTGTGAAAAATGTGGAGCCATTAAGTAATCCCAAAATATCATCAATCACCGGCAATGGGTACGCTACATTCTTAGTAATTTTGTTCAACGCCCTGTAGTCACAACAAAACCTGTTCGAACCATCGGATTTGGCTACGATTACCACCGGAGATGACCATTCTGATTTTGATCTTGTTATTATGCCTGCTTTCAACATATCTTCTATTGCCTTTTCTACGACTTCTCTATTTCTTAATGGAGTTCTATATGGTTTTAAACTAATTGGTGGATGGTCTCCCGTATCTATTTCCATTGTAACTGTTTTTGTCTTTCCCAATTCTAAATCATTAATTGCAAACACATCCTGATTTTGTTTTATAAGTTGTTCTAATACTTCTTTATTTTCTGGCGAAGTTTTTAATTGTGCCAACAATTCTTGTTCTCTTGTTACTTTGTCTAGTGAATGTATTTGGGCTGTATTTCTTCTAGATGGATGGATCAATTCATCCATTCTTACGTTCCCTTTTTTTTCGCATCCGCGTCTGTTATTAATTCTTTCACTAGAATAACTTATGCCTGCCATATTTACTCTGTCTGTTGCCAATATGTCACTAACGTTATTTGCTAGCTTGGCTATTACACATCCTCTGTATAATTTAATTTCTCTACCTGTGTTATTAATAACCATCACTGGAAATGTTAAACTTTTATCCAATTCTATTATTCCATCCGGAACTTCTAAACCTGGCTCATCTATTATTTCCTTTTGCAATTCAGTGATTCTGACTATGTTTCCTGCTACATAATACGGGTTTCTCTTTAGCTTCGCTTGTATCAAATTAACTGACTGTGGTTTTAAATTCATGGTCGTTTTAACTCTAACTAGTGTCGACACATGCATATCTTCTTCTAAATCTACGTAAACATCTTGGAATTTTAATTTATGCAAATCAAATAAAAGTCTCACCCCATTTTTCAATAAAAAATCTCTACCCAATATCATATTCCTATTTAAATCTTTGACTACATGGAACATATGCCTGACATTTATCCCTCCTAATTTAAAGTTTATCATTGTTTGTCCTAGCACTTCTAATTTTTGTCCCGTTACCGAATGAAGATTCTCCTGAATTCTAAATATTTTACAATTTTTTAACATTCGATATAAAAATGCTTCTTTAATCACGCTAACTTGTGCTCCCGAATCAAGTAATGTTCTAACTTTATATTTTCCTATTTCTACTATACATGAGCTAGGATCCACCATATTTAATGACAATTGTTTTATCTCTGCTTGTTTTTTATTTCTAAATGTCCTATTATACTCATCATTTGGATTTTTAATACATTGATGCCCCTTTTGGATCTTACTATCTTCCCTCCTACTGCCGACCCTGTTCAGTAAGCGGGATGCCAATTTCCCTGATTTCCTGATCTTCTAAAATTTCTTTGCATTTCTCCATAATTCCCCTTTGCTGGTCTGCTATTTGCAGTTCTATTCTGTGTACTCGTCTGAACACCTCTATTATTTTGTGTATTCGATGGAACACGTCTGTTACCACAGGAACGAAAAATGTGCCCACGTTGGTGACATCCCCAACAAACCACATTCGAGTTATTTGTGTTACCTTCTATGTTTCTTACAGTATTTCTCACTTGTCCTCCTCTACCTTGATTATATCCGTTATCGTTTCTTTGTACCATCTGTATTTCTCCTCGTCTTC
Organism: Cepaea nemoralis; assembly: GCA_014155875.1. NCBI lineage: Eukaryota > Metazoa > Mollusca > Gastropoda > Stylommatophora > Helicidae > Cepaea > Cepaea nemoralis. Next base: position 145,553 of record JACEFZ010018407.1, read on the forward strand.
CTCTCCATCCATGTCTATACTGTCCTACTTCCATAGGTTCTTCAATTCTATCTTCCGAATTACTACCTAACTCTCGTCCTACTCTTAATCTAAACCTTCTTCTCAAGCTTTCCTCTTGTATAGCGATATCTACCGCTTGTGACAATCTTGCCGGATTCTCTCTTAATAATTTAAATTTCAATCCATCTGACCTAATCCCATCAACAAAGATTCCTACCAACATCCGTTCAACTTCTTCAGCTCGTACATTCTGTCCTAAAAATGACTCTTCAGCTAAATTGATTAACCTGTCACTGTATAGCTGCACACTTTCTGTAGTGTTTTGTCTAGTCTGTCGCAATACTGAGAATGCGTGTTGTGGATCAGTAATTTCAGCGTATTTTCTTGCGAGATCATCCTTAAATTCTTCCCAGGTTTCACCTCCTGCTGCTTCTAGTTTTCTTCTTATATGGTCAGAAACTGGACTTGTACTTGTTCTGTATGCTAAATTCTTTTTCTCCTCATCTGTAGCGTTTACTAAATAAGCATGTTTCTCAATAGAAATGACCCATTTCTTAAACTGGTTTGCCTGACCACTAAATCTTTCAACATCACTGCTTACATTTTGTTGTCTTAATACTGCATCCAACCTTGCTATTGCCCCACCAACTCCAGTCAGTACCTGTGAAAAATCTTGGGGTTCCATTCTAGAATCTATACTGGAAATTATCAAGCAATATACAAAATATTTCAAACAATATTAATTTCAAATACACAATCTGTTCAATTAATTACTCTAATATTACCTATTATCTAACTATACTAATTAAAGACTCCAATCGAAGATCCTGACGAAGAAAATTTTCCGTTGCAATCACGAATCCTGATAAAAGAACCTAAATGAAATCCTGACGCAGAAATTTTCAATTGATCCTGATACCAAGACCAAAAAAAAGGACTCTAATCGACACCGTTGAAAGGATCAGAACACAAAAAAACCTCTGGATTTCCTAATTCAATCGAAGTCGAAGTCAGTTTTCTATAGTTTTCCTGTCGCTGATTGTGCTCGATATAATGCTCGATCAATCCAAGACTGCTTGATTGCTTGCTCTATTGACTGTACTGTAAGCGTTGGACTTTAATCTCCGTCAAGCAAGGTCACCTTCACGCTTATTCGATCGACAACTGCTCACGGTTTCAGCAAACTCACTTTCCAACAGCATATCTGGCACTTTCACATGTTTCAGCGTAAAAATGATCAAGTCGAGAATAATTGGATTTAAACCTGACGCTATCCACTCCCTTATTTGTTATGTGGCATTTCAACAACGGTCAGTTTAAATTGAGTATACCAAATTTTGACTTGAGACAATTTTCATCAATGCTTTCATTTAAGTGAAGTAACTGTAGAGAATATTGAGGATCTCGACTCAATAACTATGGAATTTGCAATATAACCTTGACTTCACCTTCCACAGTCCAATGAGCTAAAACTCATAATTTTCACCATTCTTTGTTTTACTTGGAGTTTTATTTGGAGCAGCTTATCGTTCTGTTGAAATCAAATCATTTCTGGTACCTCGAGACTTCACAAGTTGTAACATGTAATCAGCGAGCGAGTTCATTCTGATAACCTTGTGTACTAATTTTTGATGCCAAACGGCATTACTTGATCTCGTTATACAATTAGTGTTGGTCAGTGATCAAGTTATTTCAGACTATTTATCAGATAAGAACATCAGTCTTTCAAAAAAATAAGTTTAACAATCAAACCTTTTGAGCTGGCCTGAGAAATCGATCTCCTTTTTAAACAGAAATACACTGAGAACCCACAACAACTACCCCTGGGCGGGCTTTCAGCTGTTGCGTTTCTTATTATTATTTACTTAAAAAACTTCCTTCTCCAGACGCCCAGACACAACCATATTCCATGGCGGTAACTCTCTCCTCAACATCCCATGTTGCTCTTTGAGGTCAAAGGCACCAAATCAACCTGTATTACAGTGTAGAGGTGTTACACACAGGTTAGAAGGCACGTGATCGTATAGGACACAAGTCTCCGTTGTTTATAACATTCTTTATTTGTCGAATCGTTCCACTACAGCATAATGATGGTAGGCTCAAATTCCGATGTTTACCTACTTTCCTGCTAGCTGACCCCCAAGTGACGTGTGTCCCAGCCTAGATACACTTCTTCATTCGTGCACACACGTTCACTAGCTATGGTTTTCCCACTAGTCAAGGAATGCGCAGCATTCCTTAACTCTTTACTCCTAAGCTACTCTGTTACATATCATGTTTCAGTCTGAGCGATTTATCTCAATGCTTTAAATTGCCTGTGTGATTTCTGCAATATGCACCAGACGAGATACAGCGAAATATGTCAGGCAATAAAATGTGCAAACGAATTGCTTAAATATGAATGGCAAAGGAATACAAATAAATGTACTTAATAAACTAAAATAAGCAACTGAAGACATACAAGTACTTGGCATGGAACAAAGAAAAGGTTGCGATGAAATTGCCCCACAACTCCTCGACAATGTTTGGGTTCGGAGGTCCACAGTAAGTAATGTAAGAGCAAACGGGAACTAGTGCTTCATGTCGATTGCGAGGCCATGTTAAATGTGTATCCAACAACAATCCGTCGAGGGTAGTCCATTTATATACTTCGATACCTACTGAGGAACTCCAGGCGCTTCTTGGTGTGTCCCGAGTGTCATTGAGCTGCTTCTGTCCACCAATTAGATAATTACAATATATAAATAACACATTCATCTATCTTCATGCAATCACTTTGCCTGCCGTCCATGAAACGACATATAAATGGTCCTTCACCTCAATGTGGAAATAAAAGGGCGGGCTGGCTTGCTCCAGGAGCATCTAGATAGGATCGCGAGGAAGTTGAAACTAGCAGGTTGGAGCGTGGTGGATTACGGAGCAGATGCGTGCACGAGCATCTATAAAAAAAACTTTAAGTATCCACATGCAGCGGAATCTTCTGATAGAGACGGAGGACGTAAGAGCATATCCCAACGCTTTAATGTCGATGTTGAATGACACATTCTGAAGAAGTTCTGACCTCAAGATGGATATTGAGAGTAAATTTTCAGCTAACTTAATTCAGATGAACTAATCAGTAAAAGTAAAGCAAATAACAACGCCATTGAAAATACACCATATACAAAACGAAGGAACCAGCTGGAGCTACCTAACAGTGAGAGCAGGCAACACATAGAAATCATTATTGAAGGACTAGTAATTCTAACATATAATTTTTTTTTTTGCATATCCTTTACAGGACGTTGCAGTCAACATTAGCATTTTTAAGATGCTGCTAATGTACTAGGCAAGATTATGCTCAGTAGTTTGCCATTGCTTTCTGAGCGACCGGCTCACATACCCCGTAAGTTACCAACGCAGCGAGAACAGCTACCGATTCTCGCGCAGGTTACGTTACTCCACGAGAATATACAGTATTACGGAGAAAGACGTTAATCCCTAGGCCAGGGAGACCGGCTATAAAATATAATATGTTATCGATAATTATCAAAGCAATGCAGGAAGTGACACAGACAAGATAAAGCAACGGTTGATGTTCATTGAGCTTGTGGCGGATGTTTGCCAGGTCAAGTCCTCCTCAAGACTGGAGTCAATGGATGGAAAAGTCAACGATCTAAGAAGCAAACTCATGCTAATACTAATATTATTGGCTTCCTGCGTAAGCAAACACGACAATGCGTGGGATGATAAGACTAATAAAACGAAGAAAAAAAAACAACAGATGCAGAGTACAACGGATACCCAGAAAACGAGATGTGCCTACCTGCAACAATGGCAGAAGAAAACAAAAGGTACCAGTTATTGAATATATCACCCACTGCATTAAGCCAATGATAATACAAAATTTGTTTGAAATAGATAGTTATAGAGAACTGCAGGGAAAAATTAAGCTATATATCACAAAAACAAATAACAAAAAACAAATAAATACACAAAAATTGCTTTGTAAATGATTAATATTTCTGAGCAAACTACTAATAATATAAGTTACTCAATGAAGAGCTATGAATGTACCTACAACAGTGAAAATGGATAGTACAATGTAAATATCACAATTATGTGAAAGACGTGATTATATAATACGCATATTATGAAACACAATGAATGAATCACCAAAACAAACAAAAACAACAAACGAGAAGTAGAATCAATACGCTTGAGTAGAACACGATCACAAGAAACAAAACTGACGTTACCCCATTTTGAAATAACTAGAGAATATGTAAGAAAAACATAAAACCCAATATACAAAGTAACAACTGACACTACACCCCAGTTACAACTATCACCGATGGATTGAAGAGGATAGATTTGGTGAAGATACAAAACAATGCAATACAGAAGCAAGCAAAACCCAGTACAATCAGAAGTCTAAAGAAGCACAATACATACTCCAAACACAACATACAGATATGATACTTGAGAATCTTTGAAGCAGCATAAATTGAGAAGCACTGATAATCACTCATTGAAGGAAAGGAAAGAAGGAGAGACGAGAGGGTGGGTATACAGTATAACAAATAAAAGCTAAAATCATATAGGGATTCGAACCTAGAATGTAAAAGAAAGGAACCTCCTACACTCATGAAGACGTAATGATCATTTAGTTTAGTCGACAGATCAACATCACGGCAAATGGGTGTGACCCATAAGCACTCCGTTCTACTCCTAACTCAAGCCTGAGTCCGGAGAATCTCAGCTCAGTGCACGGACCCCGTAGCATCGGCGAGGATCCTGAAAAACTTGGGTAGATGTATAACTGGAAATTGTGCCTGGGCAGCGCCGTTAGGCTACTCTTTCACGATTTCCAAGTTCCAAGGGATTGTTTACGTGAGCAACAATACACACAGGCGTCCGATCTCACTACCCAGAGACCATAGGAAATTTTATTACTAGAAGTCCACGTGAAATAAACCCGGTCCTCGCCGGGGCTTGAACCCGGGACCCCCAGCACCCGAGGCGGACACCATAGCTCGAGACCACTCCCATAGTTTCATAGACCAGTCGACACTCCACTAGTGATGTGCTCAGTTTAATGTTGGCAGCCTTTACTGTCCAAAATATTTCCTGATACCCGTTTTAGTCTGGGAGCTGTAGTGGCATAGTGGTTCAACGCTCACCTACCGGCATGGTGTACATGGGTTCGATTCCCATGGGGGGCCGAATTGAAATTTTAAAAGTGATCTGGGCATCCAGATCAAGTCAGCTTAAAACGGCTACCAGGAAATGTCTCGGGACATAAAGGCCACGTCACTAACTGAGCGCTGATTGGCCTATAAAAATACGGGTCTACACCACGTGACCAATGCTCCTGGACAGATTCGGTGCCAAATAAAAAAGTAGGGTTGAACCAAACAAACAAGGATGGCGGAAAACGGGAAGTAGGAGTGTGTCACAGTTATGACTTAAAAGTTGTTAATTGGTAGCAGACATGCTATAGGGGGTGGGGGGGGGGGGGGGATAAATACCATGGACAGGAAGAACAACCAATGACCAAGTACTACAGGAGACAAATGAAAATCGTAAATTGATTAGAGAAATTAGACGTAGTCAACATTTTTTGGACATGTTATGAGAAGAAATGGATAACAGAACTTGGTGAAAACTGGCAAGATTGAAGGGAACAGACCAAGAGGAAGACCGAGAGAAAATTACCTGGATGGCTTGGCCACATGGTATGGACGAGACAGGAACACTGAGCTGATCCACGACTCTGGTGATCGAGTGAAATGGCGAGTCATGACCGCCAAAGCTCTCCGGCATGGCACATGATTGATTGGTTGATACTATAGGTGTCGAGGAAATTCTTGGAGTTGTCGATCAATGAAAGACTGTCGCGCCATTCGTCTACAGGCGGCAGCCATCCTTTGATGTTGGAGACAGAATGTCCTGATGAAAGCCGGCAAGATCTTTTGTTGTGGGGAAAACAATTCTCTAGATCACAAGCCGGCAAGACTTTTTGACAATTCCCCAGATGAAAGAGGGATAGACGGCCAGTTGTTTACATCGAGTCGAAAAAAGAATATAAAAATAGCTTCTCGACGTCTAGTGTCAAAACAGATTTGTGACATCATTCAGACACAGTATTAAAACAGTCTGGATAAACAACTTTGGCGGGAGTCGACCAAATGTTGTGAAGAAATAAGGACGTGTGTGATGTTCCTGGTTTGATTATGGAGAGAGACTACAGTGACTTATGTTGATGTACATCGGCGGACATTTATCCATTGTGTGATTCAGTAGTCTCAATTTCAAACAGGAATAAATATATGGTAGTTAATTAAATATACCCAACTTAGATGGTTTTTAGGAGACTTGAGTGGTAATGTGCATTATGAGAACGTATTATAGGAGCGTCGGCAACAATAGGCTATCGTGTTGCTTGAACTAGCTAGTGTGAGATATCAATTAACTCAGTGAGTTAAGAACAATGTAGTGGGGTGATATTTAGGGAGATTGAGGGTGGTTGGGGGGATAAAGGAAATGTAATAGTGGTAGGATCTTCCCGTAGGGTATCTACTGGGTTTCTGCACTTTTCCTTTAGTCTTTCCTTGTCTTACAATGACTCAGACCGATGCGATGAGCTCTTCAGCCTTATGACAGAGTTTAGTTCTCTGTTATATATCTGAGTGCGGCCGTCGGCCTACACTCACCTAATAAACGTCAGAATCGGGTTGCTCTCATCAGGTGTGTTCTCTCTTCACCAGGTTCCACTATGTTTTCCGAAAAGTCATAGAAGAACAATATGGCTCGTTCATTGAAGGCAGTTTTTACTCAGCGGCTTTTGCACTGGGCCCATAACCCAGAGGGTCTGTAAGAACCTGGTCTCTGCTGAGCGGGAACCGATGATCATCTAAGAGTGTTACCTCGGTGGTAGTTCTTATTATAGTAGAGTGAAGATACTTACAATACCACCAGTAACAGGAACAATAGTAGTATATAGAGAACTTGAAAATTAACATTGTGTTTTCCAAATGGGGAATTCTTGTGAGACATTACCAATTAACATTGTGTTTTCCAATTGGTGAATTCCTATGAGAAATTAACTACTAACATTTAGTTTCGAAGTGACAGTAATAATTATTTTACTGTACAAGGGTTATCAGATCACAGAACTTTTAGTGGCATATTAGTTACACTGTGTGTGTCAGATTCATGGTCAGTATTGGACTATATCCACTATTGGTGACCAGGCATCCGGACTATCCAAGAGCCAGTGGTGGAAGTCGACACCTGGCCGGAGAGACGCATCATTTGGTGAGGTCTTCCTGTACTTGACCTATGGTGCTTTGTGTGGCCAATACTGTTATGAAGCAGACTTTGATCCTGAGCTGTTCGGTCTGAACACACTAGATTATACGACAGACATTCTGACACACACACTTTGCACACACCTGACATTTTTCTTTATTAAATTAATTTGTCATTTTGTTAGAGGCTAGTGTTGTGTAGTATGTTTTGGAAAAGAATGAGAGGGGGCATGGTCCAGTTGTAAGAGAGAGAGAGAGAGAGAGAGAGAGAGAGAGAGAGAGAGAGAGAGAGAGAGAGAGAGAGAGAGAGAGAGAGAGAGATCCGAAGACTGACGGGGTGTTGTGGACAGAAATCCAGAAGATCCTCAAGATAATGATATGGGGTTAAAAGAATGTGGGTGTTGATTCCCCTCACCCCAGGGACGACACTTATTACGACAATAGGGTGTATTTTTAATGACTGTGGGGTATTTTAAAATATTGCCGTTCCAAGTTTTGTATTTACCCTCTGTGAACTCATGCAATATAGGAGAGGAGCGCATGGCCGAGTGGCTAAGAACGAATTCAGGGGACCCGGGTTCCAATGCTCGATCAGGTGTGGATTTCTTTTTCTGTCAGGGGCAAAAAGAAAATCCTAACCTTCACAGTTCGCAGTTACTGCACTAGCCAGGCGGCCTTAATTCCGCAGTCTCAATACCCCACCTGCCCCACACTGCAAGGTACTATAGGCAGTAAAAATTGCAGTTTTGTTGTTGTTGTTGACAGAACTCATAGAACATGAAAATATAATAATGTTTTGCGTATCCTTTTACAGGACTTAGCTGTCAACAGCAGCATCTTTCAGCTGTCTGGTGATCTCTTGGCAAGATTACGCTCAGTAGTTTGCCATTGCTTTCTGAGCGGCCGGCTCAGTATCCCGCAAGTCACGAGCGGGGGTCGAACCACCTCAGCTCTCGCTCCGCTGCGAGACTCTGCGTGATAAACGGGATTACAGAGAGAAAGTGTTGTAACCCCACAGCCAGAGAGACCGGCTAGAACATGAAAGGTAAATACAAAACTTGGAACCGCAATATTTTTAAAAACCCCAGAGTATATATTATATATAACATTAAAGGGGGTTGTTAAGGAAGACTATATAAACCCATAGCAGATACTGGAAATGGCTCAAGACGATTCCCATGGCAATGAAGCAGGTAATGTGTTAGAAAGGGTCCTTTACTTGTTGACTTAACAGTTTTCGTCTGGCTCCACCTAGGATCACAGATGAATTTTCAAACTCAGCCTCAATGCGAATTCGAACCATAGACAAACCAACAGGCATGTAAGGGGCAGCCACTGCAACTCCCCGTTTGAATCTACAAACAAAAATGGCTTGTCCTTTTCAGGACATTGCGATCAACCTCGGGTTAATTTTCTAGGCAATTGCACGTTTAGTAGTTTGCCGTTGCTTTCTGAACGGGGCAGTTAATATCTCGGTGTAGACATGTAAAAATGCTTTCAGGTCTCTCTGCCCATGTCTCCGTGACCTTGTGGAACGTGTGCCGATGCTCCCGACCGATGTCAAGAACGCGGAACTAACGGCCAGCCAGACAACAAACGAGCGCTGTTAAGTTTCTACATGTCTAATTAATAATTTCCTTATCCCGCTATCAAAGGTCATGTCAGTATAATTTATACCATTTGAATGCAAACAACACGTGTCTGTCCCAAGGATATATCTTTTGTACAGGGTGTCCGTAAATCTCGCGGGCAATTCTAAATTATAATAACTTCAGATTTATAATTACATTACTCTACAATACACGTCCATTGGCATCTTGAATTGTTATATGATTGCATCTCCATACAATACACGCCAGTTTGTAACTTAAATCTTTACATAATTGCATTAAACTAGGATACACGTCTTTTAATATCTTGAATTGTTTTATGATTGCAGCACATTACAATACACGTTTATTGGTATCTTGAATTGTTATATAATTGTATCACATTATTAATACACGTATGTTGGTATTTTCAACTGTTATATAATTGTGTCACACTACAATACACGTCTATTTGTATCTTGAATTGTTATATGAAAAAGTTAGGAACCTACCAATAAAAGGATATGTTTGCATGGTATCTGTATATTCTAGTACATGCACAAGACCGCCCCCCCCCTTTCCGCCCCCCTTTTTCCTATGTACCACTACGTCCGTGCACTGTGCTACGTCTCTTTATACTATTTGTGAAACGACCCAACAGTTTTCTACTAGATGGAGCAGCTGTCGGTTCTAAACTGTTGTCAAAGCCAGAGTGCAGAGTTGAGGATGAGCTCTCAGCCATGCAAAATACCCCATAACTTGGGCATTTATAACCTCTGTACGAATAAGTTCAACTCCTGGCCTTCACGTGGCAAATCTGTTTTATCTAACAGGAAAAAAGGGCGACGTCGAGTCTCTGGCGTCATAAAACCAGACTGCTAGAGATATATTTGTACGTACATACATATGTAAATACGTATGTACGTGTATACATATCTAAGCTCGAATAATACCACAGTCTACTCAAGCAAGAGCCGGCTTCGTGGCAAAGGGGTTACGAACGTAGTTCATGATCCAGCTTACCCGCATTCGAAACACAACTGTGGGCGATTTGGCAGCACTAAACTTCACATATTAACTCTGGTAATTGGAACTGAGAGCCCGGATCAATGTTAAAAAAAATTCGAATCAGCCCGGAAGCAGATCGAATCCATAACCACCAGGTCGGTTGGCGAGCGTCCAGCCATTACGCTACCGCAGTTACACGTACATCGAAGACAATGAATGTTTGTGACTCCTTCAGAAATAGGCGACTACACAAGATGTTTAGTTTAGTCGATGGATCAACATCACGGCACACGGGTGTAACCCATAAGTGCTCCGTTCTCCTCCTAACCCAAATCTGAGTCTGGAGAAACTCAGCTCAGTGCACGAGCTCCGTAGCACCGGCGAAGATCCTGAAATACTTTGGGTAGATTATTTAATCGAAATTTTGCCCGGGCAGCGCCGTTATGCTACTCTTTTTCGATTACTAACTGCCCAGGTATTTTTTACGTGCGGACACACGGGCTTCCGTTCTCACTACCCATTGACCAGAAAGTACACGTGAAAAAAATCCCGGTCCTCATAGGGGCATGAACGTGGGACCTCCGGCACTCGAGGCGGACACCATACCTCGAGACCACGCAGCCCCCCGACTACACAAGAATGTTGGGACACCCTGTGGACACCGACTGGAACTCCACGAATGCACATGTTCATGGGCAAAATTCCGCTGAATGTGCAGTTAGGGCAGATCGCATCGGTTGACAATGCATGTAGGTCAGTAGGCTTTACTTGACGCTTGCCAGGGTCAAATCAAAGAGGCAGCAATGTCTGCAGCTCGCGTTGTTGTCTTGGCGCATACTTACTAGGCCAGGCTCTTTCTTGAAGATAAAACAACGGTGTTACACACACCTGTTGTGAAGGACAGACAGTAGGACGGACGGACGGACGCACGGACGGACGGATGAATGGATGGATGGATGGATGGATAAAAATTAGTTGCATATCCTTTACATGATGTCGCAGTCAACACCAGGATTTTCTATTGTTGTGGTCTCATAGCTCTTGGCAAGTTTACGTTAATTAGTTTTCCATTGCTTTCTGAACGACCGGCACCCATACCACTTCGTAAAAAAACCAACGCAAGGCGGTCTGCTACCAAATCGCCCGCAGCTGTGTTTCGAACGCTGGTGTGCGGGATTACGATCTGCGTGGGCCGTCATATATATTACGTGGGTGACCCACCCACAGAGGACAGAAGGTTGGGAAGCTCAATGAGGTGGGGATGGTATGAAGACTGCAGCGATCCTTTTGGAAGCCCAGAATGAGAGAACAGAACTGCAACTCTGAAAGTTTAGACTGTTAAAAGAAAGTCAGGGAATGACTACTGATACTATCCTTGCATTGTGATCTAAGCGGAGTCACCATGGAGAAGTTTAGTGGAGTCACCAAAGGGGAGTTTAGAGGAGTTAATATATAGTTTATAGAGTCATTCTGCGGTAATTTAGTGGAGTCATCACCTAGGAGTTTAATAGACTGACCATTTAAGAGTTTAGTGGAGTTACCATGCAGGAGTTTAAAGGAATGACCATGCAGGAGTTTAATAAATAAATTCGGCATGAAGGAGTTTATTGGGGTCACCAAGTAGTTTTTTTGGAGTCACCATGTAGTTTTTGGAGTCACCATATAGGGATTTAAAACCAGTGACCAAGTACTACAAGAGGCAAATGAACATCGTAACCTCATGAGAGAAATTAGACGTAGACAGTCACAATCTTTCGCGCATGTTATGAGAAGAAATAAATTGGGGAACTTGGTGACAACTGGCAACATCGAGGGAAGAAGTTTGATTGATTGATTGATTTATTGATTGGTTGATTGATTGATTGATCTTTATTTGAGAAGGGTTACAAATTGGGCACGCAGGCCCGTCTTACATTCGGCCCTTCCAGTCACTCATCTTTCGTTCATCAATAGTGCATGATGCATTTACATAGGGGAAAAAACACACTGTCATTAATGAATGTTGTAAACATAAACAATGCATATTACCATGTTATGAGACATATCCCCAACCCGCCCACACATCCCCCACCCACACACATCCCCCACCCACACACATCCCCAATCTACGCACACACCCCAAGGATACATATATTCCATCACCCATCCACACATCCCCCACATACACACATTTCCCCTACCACACACACACACACACACACACACACCACACACACACACACACACACACACAGACATCCCCCACCCCACATACACTCGCCCACTCACACATCCTCCACCAAACCACCCACACAACCGCAACCACTCAGCCAAACACACATCCCCAACGCACACATATCCCCAACCCACACACATCCCACACCCACACAATCTCCCCACCCACACACACACGCCACACCTATCCCCTATCCCACAACACACCGACCCACACATCCTCCACTCATCCACCTACACATCCCCAATCATTCAACCCCCCCCCCCCCCCAATCCACTCATCCCTCAACCAAACACCCCCCCCCCCACTCACACGAACATCACCCACCAACCCACACATACACCAACCACACACATTCCCCACCCACACACACATCCCCCACCCATACACACATCCTCACACACATCCTCACACACATCCCCCCACCCAGTACTCATCCCTCAACCACTCAGACCCACATGTCCCGCACACACCAATCAACACATACCTCCTCCAGCTACCCATCCCCACTCACGCATCCCAACCTTCCAGCCAAACACCCTGCCCTATCCTCACACATCCCTCACCCTCCCGCACATCTCACATCCAACCACACCTCCCCCACCCACCCACACACACATCCCTCACCCACACACACATCTCCCACCCACCCACCCCCACCTACAAACACCCTCACCATCCACATATACATCCTTCATTCACCCACATTTACCCCACCCGTACACACAAACCCCCACCCACAGAGACATAACCTCCACCCACACACACATCCCCACACCCATCCCCCCACACACAAGGGGAAGGCTGAAAAGTAAATACGTGGATGGGTTGGCCACATCGTGTTTAGTGGAGTCACCATGTAGAAGTTGTGAGGAGTCACCATGGAAATGTTTATTGGAGTCACCGTATAGAAATTGTAAGAACTTACCATGTAAGAGTTTATTGGAGTCACCAAGCAGAGGTTTTTGAGGAGTCACCACGTGAGGTTTAGGTTCAAAATGAAAACCCGATGATAGCACTCATGCAGAGGATTTCATAACAGCGAGTCCCGAAACGCCAGAATGGCAACAGCAAACTTCAGCCAAATAATGCCATGGCATAACACCAGTGTAATTACTATTTTGAAATTATACGATACAGAATAAAAGGGAGCATGCACACAATAAAAGGTGAAATAGTAGGAGAGTACCCTCCACAGTGAAAGCATGGCTTTAATGCTGTTTAAAGAGGCATAGAAAGCATGAATAGTGTGGGAAGTAATGAGTTCTTGAATAATAACAGCAGCACTTAGAATCATACAGAAGAAAGTAAGCATGGATGTGAAGCAGTTTACGCACCAAAAATGGTACGGATAAATTAACTATGGAGGAAATTTATATTTGACTTCAACGTACTAAAGGTAATCAAAGAATTGGCAATATTAACATTTTGATAGGTGACCTAAATGTCACGTTATGACTGGATAACATGGGCATGCAGATATCGCGGAATTATACGGACGTGGAGTAATGAACGATAATGGCGAATTACTCGCGTAATTGTGCTTTACTAAAGTAAAAACCCTTTTTTAGGCGCAATGGACATATGGTGCAAATCCCATATTTTTTTGACCAATCGGCGCTTAATAGTCCAAATTAATGTTAGAAGTCCTCCCCATTGCGGATTTGAACCCATGACCACCAGGCCAGCAGGGGATCGTTTAGTACCACAATGAGTGTTAAATAATGTTTATCACCGATTCAACGGACTTATTCTCTATCACCGTCTGATTCAATCTTCAATATTGAATTAAATATATCCTTTATTACTCGCATGCGGTAAAAAAAACACCATCTTAGGAGGATGCTGTAGGAATATAAAGCGGTGGCACCATCACATTTATGTAGGCTTTAGCGCAGGGAGGAGTGGTCGGTAGTCTTTACCTCCCGTAGCGATCGACGAAATCTGACATCCAACACTTCTCCGCACGCTTCCACGACATTGTCAGCGCAAAGTCCTCACCATTACCCCAATGTACATTCTCCTCACATGTTGTGGTAACCAAACCAAAGATAAATATTGTTCCATCTCAGACACTGTCGTTTGGCTGGTAAATGTTAACCATTCATAATGAAGATTGATTGATTGATTTAGGAATCGACATCACAGCATTCGGGGCATTCCCATAAGTGCTCCGTCCCCATCCTCAGCAGCCAGCGAAGAGTTCCAACACTAACAGTACCAGTAGCAATCTGATTATATGTCCGTCTCGCCTGTCCTCTGAGCGTTGAGCGTCAGCCAGATCCCTTCGTCACTCCTCGTTGTCTCATTCTTGCCAGACCATGGTAATCCATTTGCTCCTCCGAGGTGTGCAGTGCTCCCACAAGGCCGCAACCACGTCTGCCTTGTCATGTATCAATACTCCACCAAGTTCTGCAGAGCCAGCCAATCTGTCCGTCTGTTCATTTTGACATAATGAAGAGGGGTGGCTAATCCCCTTCCCAGATAATTTCCAGAACATTCTGAAAATTATCGTGTGAAACGCCCTCGCCAGTCCACAGTGCAATTAAACCAAATTAACACATTATCTACAGTAACTGTTTGTGTGTGCGTGCGTCAGATTTTCTCTTTGTATTGCCACATTTGTTTGTTTACTTGTGGCCAGATGCTGCACCCACGTTCACGGTTGCCCCGTGACGTCAGCGCTAATCTGTGCATAGAACCGTTTGTGTAGGACGTTTTATGTTCTAGCTGTAACCAACTCCGTGTGACGTGTGGCCACAGCGACTCCTAAAAATGTATCTCCTGGCCGCACATGCAGAAATAAAACTGGGACTTGTTCTGTATGCTCTTAGGTCAGTAAAGGACCCCTGTACATGCCTTGGGGCTCGCTAGGCAGAAGGTGCTAAACCCATCCTTCGATAGACCAATCGGCACGCCGTAGACGATGTCGTCACTATCTCTCCGGCTTCTTTTACTTCTCTAGACATTTCTTGGTGCTCATTTTATGCTGGATCGACGTGAGAGCTTAAGACGACTTTGTAAGAATCAGAATCCGCCTGCATGCCCTTTTTGCGCGGACAAGTCCCTTCACTCGGGGGGGGGGGGGGGGGGGCTTGTGGTCATTTAGTAATATACAGCACAGACAGGCTACAATGATGATGATGATGATGATGACAATATTATTGATAATAATACAGCAAGCATACAGCCAGACATATGGACATACATGCATACATACGTTCGAATATCCGTACCTTAATAGTACACACACACAAGGTGTGTTCAAGAACTTTAAGTAGGTCTGTGTCTAAGCGGTTGTACAGACTGGCAGATAGGCAGACAGACTTACAGCCAGACATATGCTTACTCATATACATGCATGTATACGTACAAACGTCCGTACCTTCATACGTACACGCGCACACACACACACACACACACACACACGCATGATAAATATTCATCGAATTAGATTCCTCTGTGGCTAAGGGCTAGCGAACATATTTCACAATCTGACATACCAGGTCTGGAATCAGCTGCAGGCGATTTAGAAGAAGACCGCCTTGTTTTGATTTTTAACAATGCTACGAGCATCGGTTGTTTATAAAATAATGGTAAACTACAGAAAATAAAAGTGCCTAGTAAATCCCAAACAGCCAAAAATTATGGGGGTTGGTTGTGACGTCCTGTAAAAGACATGCAGTAAACCTTTTAACTATCTAGAAAACAATGTTGGCCCTTCCTAAAAGACACATTTCTCCTGTTGAATTTCCGCCATTGTTGCCTGCCAGCAACAGTTGTACACAGTTGGGTCGCTGCCATTACTAACAAATAACAGCCTCGCAGACCTGCTTGGAAAGTAAACGTAAAAACACCTTCCCTAATCTTGTTTTTGGTGTGTGGAAACTGTACACTGGCAGACTGTATTTCAACGCACTGGGCCGATACAAACCCATCACTACAGTTCAGAAAGATTTCGTCATCGTGTTTTGTGGGTGTGTTCCTCTCAGCGAATCAGATCAGCGCTTAATGTCAACAACAAGCCGCGTGACACACATTCCTGTGGTCGGTGCGAGGCAATGTTGAGGGCAAACATGAGGAAAACTGCGCGAGATGCATCTAGGATGTTATCTGATTAACAACAGAGGAAACACGTACACTCTACACGCGGTTCTTTGTTTATGTGGTGAATATATCAGATGCCCAGATGAAAGTAACGACAAACTGGGTGTGGGGCCAGAGTGGTGAAAAGGGTGGGGGGAGGGGGGGGGGGGTGCTAAAGAACACCATAAGGCAAAATGAAAATAATTTCACTTTACCGTACTTATCTAAAAAGACGTACTGGCTCTTCGTGAATAATGTATTTTGTGAATTCGCTGCAATTATTCACGTAAGAATGCAGGAAACAGGCGTGTGTAGACAGGTAGAAAGGTGCGATTCCGTTGTCGTGAGTTGTGTAGCCGGCGTCTTTAGCTTGGAGGCCGTAAACACACTTTCACAATCCCGACGTACTGGGTTCGAAATTAGCCATGAGCGGTTTGGGAACAGACCGCCTTGTGTTGATTTCCTTATGGTGTGAGCGTCGGTTGTTCAGAAAGCAATGGCAAACTAGTGAAATAAAATTGTTTAGATAATCACTAATAGCTTTTAAAAAAATCACGAGGTTGACTGTGGCGTCCTGTGAAAGATATGTACAGCTAGTGCTCGACTTACGACCACGATCGGTTCCGACAGACCGGTCGTAACACGAATTGGGTCAGTAAGTTGAGTACGCTATGTGTACAGTAATGTGAAGTAATGTTATAAAAATATTTAAGTTATAATTATATCATAAATTTCTTTTATTATTAGTTATAAATCATAATTTTCGATGTTCATTTTGTGCCATTTGTATCATATCTGCACCATTTTGTTTCTTATTTTTACATCGTCAGGTTTAAGAAAAGCACTGCATTAACTGTACATGTACAAATGGTTTTTTTCTTCTTTCTTGGCATTCTCTTCTTTCTTCTTCCGCCACTCTTTCTTCTTCCAGTTTCGATTAACTCTTCATTGTAAGTTCTCCGGATTCTTTGTCTAGCAACTCTTCGACATCCTTCAATTTCACACTCCAAAGAAAGGTCTTTGGCGGAGTTTTACTATTTTTTCCCGAATCGTTTCAAGTTCATGTTCACTGTCAAATCCATGAAAATCATTAACATAGCGCTTAACACAATTTTTTCCAGATGCCATTCATGCACTTTGTCGTCACAGCCTCCCAGGCTGGTAGCGATATTCTTGATACACATTAAAATGTTGTAGTGTTTCCAAGAATCTCGCAATGTTAGTTCTATGTCAGCATCTATTGCGGATATTGCATGAAAGAAGGTGGTTCGCCGATAGTTGACCTATACGGTCGCAATCAAACCTTGGTCCATAGGCTGGATGAGTGGAGTCATGTTTGGCGGAAGAAAAACAAATTTTACATCTGGATGGAGATCGCCTAGATGTGGTGGGTGTCCAGGCGCGTTATCGAGTAGCAATAAAATCTTGAAAGGAATATCTTTCTCCAAACAATATTCTCGAACTTAAGGAATAAAACAGAAATAAATCTGAAATCTATTATGGCTAGTGATTGTGGTCGTAAAGTCGAATGGTCGTAAGTTGCATAGGTCGTAAGTCGATCAATACCTGTAATTAACTTTTCATGTTGTTAAAACTACACTCTCGTTTAGGAGGGCGATAAAATAAGCCTGGGGAGAACAGAATAAACAAGGAAGAAGAGGGAGGGAGAGAGAAAGGGACCCGAGGGGGGGGGGGCTGAAAGAGAAAGAGAGGTAAATAGACAAAGAAAGAGATCGAGAGAGTGAGAGAGAGAGAGAGAGAGAACGAACAAAACGAATGAACGAACAAACTTTACTATAAAAGGGTAACAAATTGGGCACGTAGGCCCGTCTTACATTCGGCCCTTTCAATCACTCATCTTTCATTCATCAAATGTGCATGTTACATTTACATAGGGGAAAAAAACATTGTCAAATTGAATAAACAATGCATATTACGCATGATACATTCACATTGGGAAAAAAAAACATTGCCAAATGAAAGTTGTAAACATAAGCAGTGCATATTGCAATGTTGTGAGACACATCACTCATCCACCCTCACATCCCGCAGCCACCCACACATCCTGCAGCCACCCACACATCCCCACCCACCCACCCACACATACCTCCACGCACTCACACAGACCCAGGCAAACATTACATGCCAGCCACCCACCCACTGATCCCCCACCCACACACATTTCCCCACCCACACACACATCCCCACCCATCCCATAACCGACACGCACACACCCACCCACATATTCTCCACCACCCACCCACACAACCGCAACCACCCAGCAATACACACATCATAAAACAACACACACATACCCTCGCCAACCCACACATCCCGCATCTATCCACACATACACATCCAGCACCCTCACAATTGTCCGCACCCACCACACACACATCAGCCAACCTACACCCACTCACCCACCCAATATCCGCCACCTCTCAACTACACATCTCCCCACCTATACACACATCCCCACCCATAAACACATCTACCCACCTGCCCACACATATCCCCCACACATAAACACCCAAAAGCACACACCTCCCACCCACACACACACCACCACCCACATATATCCCACCCACACACATTCACCGCTCACACACATCTCTCCACAAACACACACATCCCCCACCCATACACTCAATTCTCAGACACATCCACCCACTCACGTACTCATCCATCAACTACTCACACCCACACATCACCCACCCGCCCATCAACACATGCATCTCTCATCTACCCTCCCACCCACACAAACTCCAACCACCCAGCCAAATACACATCCCCCATCCTCACATATATCCTTCATCCACTTGCACATCCCACACCTCCCCCACCTCTTCACACATCTCTCCCTCCCACACAAAACTTCACCCATAAACACATTCCCCCCCCCCCATACACACATCCCCACATGCATTCCCCATACACATCCCCGCCCACACATCTCTCACCCACACACACATCTCCCCACCCACCCACACATCCTCCACCTACAAACATCCTCACCACCCACACATACATCTTCCACCCACTCACATTTACCCCATCCACACTCACACACTCACACCCACACAGACATATCCCATTCTCAGACACCCCCCCCCCCACACACACTCATTCCCACACCCATTACACACCCATCCCACAACCCACACAATCTCCTACACACCCATTCACCCACCCAAATACACATTCCCTACCCATACCCCCCAACCCACCAACACCCACATACTTCCAACCATCCTCCAAAATACCCCCCCCACACACACACATCCCTCACACACACATACATCCCCCACCGACTACACATCCCTTCACCCATCCACACATCACCCATCAACCCATACACATCCCCCAAACACAACCCCTCCACACATACATTCCCCACACCCCCTCCCCCACACACACACATCCCTCACATACACATCCACACACACATCCTCACATCTAGACACATACATGATGCCTCACATGATCACTGAAACTAATAAGAACAAACTCCCACACTTTACACACAGTTGAGACACTGACGATTGTCGTGAGCATTCTCGCAAAAATTGTAAGAAGTGGAGAAATATTGTACATATACATTGTGTAGCGTAAAAATTAGTGATGCAATTCAACTCTCTCTCTCTCTCTCTCTCTCTCTCTCTCTCTCTCTCTCTCTCTCTCTCTCTCTCTCTCTCTCTCTCTCTCTCTCTCTCTCTCTTTACGTACACACACTCTCACACTCATTCACTCTCTCTCACTCACACTCACTAACTCTCACTTACTCTACAGAATTACTCTACATGTGTTCATTTTATGCATGTTAAAATCAAGTGCATTAAAATAATAATATGAAAATGAGAATACACAAAAAATATGGAACAGCATGTTAGATGACATGCGTGCACTCAACTCTCTCTCTCTCTCTCTCTCTCTCTCTCTCTCTCTCTCTCTCTCTGTCTCTCTCTCTTTTCTCTCTCACACACACGTACACACACACCCACACACAACATACACACGCAAATACACACATATACCCACGCACATACACACACCTACACACATCCACATACTTACGCACACTTACTCACATAACACACGAATACACATTCCTTCGCACACACTGCATGCGTGCACACTCACACACACAAAGATATACAATACATACACGAGCACACACACACACACATACATACACACATATACACACGCAGATACATATAAACACATATAAACACACATGAACGCACACCTTAACACACATACAGACATACACACAGAGGCACACACAGATACACACATGTACACACACATATACCATATACACATACAGACATGCACACACACATACATCCACACATATAAACACACACACACACATAGACACACCCATCCATGTGTGTCTATGTGTGTATATATATTTGTGGATGTATGTGTGTGTGTGCATGTCTGTATGGGTGTAAATGTGTGTGTATCTGTGTGGCCTCTGTGTGTGTATGTCTGTACGTGTGTTAAGGAGAGAGAGAGAGAGAGAGAGAGAGAGAGAGAGAGAGAGAGAGAGAGAGAGAGATATTGAAGGACTGACAGAGACATAGAGATAAACAAAGACAGAGAGGAAGAGAGACGAGGGAGAGAGAGGGTGAGAGAGAAGAAGATAGACTGAATGCAGAGAAGAGAATAAAAGAAAACAAGCAAGATGTTATCATTCTGTGTATAGTAATGCGTAGTAAACTGCAATTTATCTTTTAAAAACAACAATGATTGTTTTTGAAATATTCACATGACTTACATTTAATTACCCAGTCGATATTAAAAATCAGAAAATCCACCCAGAAAAAATTGTCAGCATGTGCAATTGTGCTATAAATACACATTTGGATCATCGTCGTCTGTAAAAAACTCTAACCTGCACAGTTCGCGGCGACAGAACTAGCCATGCGGCCTTAATTCCTCAAGCTAAAGAACTATAGGCAGCAAATGACAGCCTGTGACGACGGACAATCTCCTTGGACGATCTATTGGATAGGCTGAAGGTCTTATGGAGATAGCCGCGTGCAGTGGGAGTAACCTTCTACGAACCATACCAATGATTTGTTCATGTTTTGCTTGATTCACTGATTCTATGGTGGGTTTATTTCAGATCCAGATCTGTGACGAAAGGGTTATGAACGTAATTCGTTATCCCGCATACTGCGTTTGAAATACAGCTGCGGGCGATTTGGCAGCAGACCGCCTTGCGTTGGTATTGAAACAATGGTACGAGTACCGGTCATTCAGAAAGTAACGGTAAACTACTGAAATCACAAACAGCCCAAACATGATGGGATTGACTGCGATGTCCTGTAAATTAAATGCAGCTAACTCTTGTGTTTAAAAACTTTCAGATTGTCAAGTCGACGTGTTGACTACAACAGCTGCAAACGACCAAGGCAAGTGTTTACGTTTCTTTTAGCGCTACTCAGCATCGTCCTCACCTTGGCACTTATTGCCACCATGTTCCTTCTGTGGAACAGCCAGAGAAGAACCAGCAGTAATCCCGAGTGTATCCTCCAGGACAAAGTGAGCAGTGGAGAGCTGTACAACGGTCACCTGAATCCTTTCTCCGGACTGACACAATTGGAGATAGAAAACATCGTTGCATTCCTGCATTCCCAGGAGTCTCTGAATTTAACAATGTTAGATGTCGCTGAAGTTAACAGTAGTTATATCCACCTAGTGGAAATGTTAACACCACCGAAGAGCGTTGTGTTACGATACTTGGAAGGAAAAGGACCACAACCACTACGAATGGCAAGAGCTTTCATCTTCAGAGGCAACTCTTCTGATCCGTGTGTGGAAGAGTACATAGTTGGACCACTTCCTAACCCCAACAAGATCTCTTTGGCAGTTTCAAAGTCAAGAAAAACGAAAATTCCATACAATATGAGGCCATTCTCCAAGTATGAGTTCAAAGCTATTTATAAACACATACTTCCGATTGTCCTAAGGAAGGCAGGGCACATCTTAAAAGAGAGCTATAACGCTTCGTTATTCAACTGTGGTGATCAGTGTCTACGATTTTCTATGACTCCAATCTCCAGTGGATTCTTAGAGAAAGGGAGGCGGAAATCATGGTTCTGGTTTGCATACGATGTGGAGTTTTATACTCTCCACCCGCTGGACTTTCAATTTCTCGTGGACATGTCCACGGTTGACCCTTCTAAATGGGAAGCACAACATGTCTTTTACGCAAACAAGCTGTTCAAAAACCTTGACGAATTTGTGGATTTGTACCACAGCAATAAAATAAATAAAACCAGAATCGCATTTCCAGTCCTGCCTTTGAAAGACCAGTACAGTGCGGTATATATGAGAGGAGATCCAGTCCCACAAACAGCTAAGCCACCCCCTCAGCAGGTTCAACCTTCAGGACCAAGGTACACAATTGAGGGAAATCTGGTAGAATATATGGACTGGCGCTTCAATCTCCATATATCCCCAAGCGTTGGCACTCAACTATTTGATATCAGATACAAAGGAGAACGAATAGTTTACGAGCTGAGTATGCAAGAAATTGGAGTCCTATACTCAGGTCACTCCCCAGCAGCCAGTATGCTCTACTTCGCCGACAGTGCCGGGCTCTTTGGGACACGCATGCGCGGTATGATGCCCGGGGTTGACTGTCCAGAACATGGCTCCTTGCTGGACGCTGTCGTTTACACTTCTAATGAGCTTGGTCTGAAAACATTGTCGAACTCCTTGTGTATATTCGAACATAACCCCGACACGCCTCTGCGCCGCCATAGGGCGTATGGCATGTCAGGGGCGTTTTATAGTGCTCTCATCGACCACGTTTTAATTGTGAGAATGTATATATGTATTATAAATTATGATTACATTTTTGATTTTATATTTCACAATAATGGAGCCATTGAGGTCAAAGTTAGCTCAACGGGATATTTGGCTTCTAGTTTCTACTTTCCTGAGGAGGAGCTCTATGGTACACGGATAAGTGACACTGTACTCGCAGGATTGCACCACCACTTGTTCCAGTTTAAAGCTGATGTAGATATTAAAGGTACCAGCAACAGGTACCAAACTTGGAATATTGGTAAAGAGATTAAAGTAGATGAGTGGGCAGAAAATCCTGGACAATTCCACACCCAGAATGTTATGATAAAGGAAGATAAGAAATCAGAAAAAGAAGCTGTCTACAAGTTTGATTTCAATCATCCCAAGCATCTGCTGTTTTACAATAACAAATCGTCAGTTCTAGGTCACAATCCTGCTTATAGACTCATTCATAAAGGTTTAACACAGACGATGTTGCCTGAAGGGGATGGGTTTGAGCCTTCCATGAGCTGGGGGAGACACCAGATGTACGTGACCAAGCACAAGGACGATGAGATGACCAGTAGCTCCATGTTTGCCATGTGGGACGCCGCCGATCCGGTGGTCAACTTTAAGACGTTCTGGCAGGACGACGAGGACATCGTCGATCAGGTGAGGACTAACGTTCAACCGTTCTATGACCTGACTTGTAAATTCTTTGAAGTTCTTTACTGCAATCAGAATTCATGTCAGTACATGTCAGTTTGTAAAGGCTCTCGGTGAAATCATCATCATCTTAATCCATCTATGAACTGACTTGCCGAATCTTTGAAGTTCTTTACTGCAATCACAACCTTAACATAAGTCTGTACATGTATTTTTGTCAACGCGCTCAGTGAAATCATCATCATTATCACTGCCACCACCATTACGTGTCTCTTATTGGTAGTCATCATCAGCTTCATGCATAGCACCATGACTATCTCTTGATCGTCATCATCACCACCACCACCACTACCACCACCATCATCACCATCACCATCACCACCATCATCATCATCACCATCATCATCATCACCATCATCATCATCA
The DNA here is from genome assembly GCA_014155875.1 of Cepaea nemoralis. Taxonomy (NCBI): domain Eukaryota; kingdom Metazoa; phylum Mollusca; class Gastropoda; order Stylommatophora; family Helicidae; genus Cepaea; species Cepaea nemoralis. Next base: position 169,642 of record JACEFZ010018407.1, read on the forward strand.
TCATCACCATCATCATCATCATCATCATCATCATCATCATCATCATCATCATCATCATCATCATCATCATCATCTTCATCATCATCATCATCATCATCATCATCATCATCATCATCATCATCATCATTATCGTTATAATTATCAGCAGCAGCACCAGCGCCACAATTGCCATTATTATAATTATCAGCAGCAGCACCAGCGCCACACCAATACCATCTCGTGTCCACCAACCGTCCTCAACATCATCATCATCATCATCATCTTCATCATCATCATCATCATCATCATCATCATCATTATCGTTATAATTATCAGCAGCAGCACCAGCGCCACAATTGCCATTATTATAATTATCAGCAGCAGCACCAGCGCCACACCAATACCATCTCGTGTCCACCAACCGTCCTCAACATCATCATCATCATCATCATCATCATCATCATCATCATCATTATCGTTATAATTATCAGCAGCAGCACCAGCGCCACACCAATACCATCTCGTGTCCACCAACCGTCCTCAACATCATCATCATCATCATCATCTTCATCATCATCATCATCATCATCATCATCATCATCATTATCGTTATAATTATCAGCAGCAGCACCAGCGCCACACCAATACCATCTCGTGTCCACCAACCGTCCTCAACATCATCATCATCATCATCATCATCATCATCATCATCATCATCATCATCATTATCGTTATAATTATCAGCAGCAGCACCAGCGCCACACCAATACCATCTCGTGTCCACCAACCGTCCTCAACATCGTCATCATCATCATCATCATCATCAGCAGCAGCAGCAGCAGCATCACCATCAGCATCACCATCATCATCATTATCCACAGCAGCAACAGCAACATCAACAACGTTATCTTTTTATCATCAAAATCTCCCTGAAGTTACACGATTATCAGCACAATAATGCCGTAAACAATTATAAACCACATGGGGATGATTACCTACACTATCTGGTCTCACACTGACTGTCTGATTCTAACATAAAATATTTGTCATTTGCCATTTTGGACAATACTAGCGACAATAAATAATAAAATAGGACTTACACTCAATCATAGAACCGCGGTAATGCAATGGTTAGCACGCTTCTCTGTCTGACAGATGGCCATGTGTTAGGTTCTACAACGAGGCGGGAACTTCCTTAAAACTGACCTTGATTCCCAGGTGGATCCACCCTCAAAGAAGTACCTAGAAATTTACTGGGAAGTAAAGGCGTCCAGTGTGGTATTGACCACATCATCAACCAGGGGCCCATGATCTATAGAATGCATCTTAAATGATTGTGCAGTGTTTGAAAATATTGCCGGTCCAAGGTTTGTATTCACTCTCTGTAAAGTTCATGCAACATAATAGGTAAATACAAAACTTGGACAGGCAATATTTTCAAACACTGTACAGTCATTAAAAATAGATCCTGTATAAAAGATACAGCTGCAAGTGAGTCACAGCAGTTTCAAACAATGATGGTGTACACATAGTTTTCAAATCTTGCACTCATCCATTGGAGATCTCATGAATAAGTTCACAAAAAGATCATTACTGGCCCTCCGAGGTGGATCTTTGAATGTCCAGCTCCTACAGATATAAGAAATGTTTTATACCCACATGCGCCAGATACAAGGTAAACTTTATGAAAAAATACAACTGATGAATATATGTAACTATCGTCACATGGTACTGTGTCGCAGGGCAGGGGTTCAGGCACAGTCGGATGAACAGTAGCGCTAGTGTAGTCCTGTAAACGTTACAGTGGCTCGGAGAGAACAGAGATGGACGGTGTGCTACCTGCTAGATGAGGCTGGGGTCGGCCAGCACGAAGATGACACCGGACACAGCAGCCACCTGTGGCATGAGGGTGCAGGAGACAGGAGAAACGGCCAGAGATCAAGAAGCTTTCCACGCGCCGTGGTGAGATCGACGTTCTGTAGAGGACCTGGCACATGGTGATGATGAGTTTATTTTTTTCATGAATGAACAACGCAAATCTTCGGGGTTCTTACTCTACGGTCGTCATCCGAGAGGAGTGCGTTGCACGTAGTTATACCCCAGAGGTCAGCGTGTCCTATTTGGAAGTGCATTTGTGTTCGGTTTACCCCTCGATACAGATGGTATCCAAGGTCACGGGTCCTATCTACGTTTGGCCAGGTTTTGTTTCCTAACAATTTTTACCATGGCTGCGACCTCAAGGCATACTCTTTGTGATTTTCAGCTACCCTGGAATTGTTAACACGTGCAACTTGCACATAGGCTATATTGTTCTTATTTCCTGATCCGAGTAAGCTGGGTATCCGATAGCATTACCAGAGAGAGCACGGAGTCGTGTGATATCATTAGACATCAACAGTTCATGGACAAATTACCACAGGGATCAAGAAGACGTGTGATATCATTAGACATCAACGGTTCATGGACAAATTACCACAGGGATCAAGGAGACGTGTCATATCATTAGATATCAAAGATTCATGGATACATTCCCAGGCTTGTACTGAAACAGAACTCGGTAACATTTGAGTCTGATTAGGCCACCCTAACCTCTGAGTCTGAGGACAGCCTTGTAACCTCTCCAAACATACAAACAAATAAACAACCAGACAAACATAGAAACAGGGAAAAGCCATATTTGTTATTACGTCACCCGCTAATGAAATATCACGCAGTTGTCTTGTTTCGCGGACGCCAGTTTAATTTCTCTTCACGCGTCTGTATGACATAAATCTATGCCAAACGTCACCCCGTGTGTCAGATAAATGCAATGTTTCTTTCACATACGAAAAAGAAATCTACCTGCAGTGTTTTATCTTGGGGTTGTTTGCAATTAAACGATAAACTATAGTTATGAAACCTGGAATTTACTTTATAGAGAGTTGTCGCAAATCAGTAAGCTGTTGAACCATTATGTTTGGTTAGGATCATTACTGAGTTTATGGTCTGCTTGTATATATTTATACGAGAAGTCAGTAAGTAACAGGGACTACCTCGTTGCCATCTGCAAACCTTTGACCCCACACATCTCTTTCCCAACAAGTCTGATGGCGCCAAGTCTGGGTTGTATTCTGGATGTATAACAACCTCAAATTTTGGCGCACGTATTTCGTGTTAGGTTATCGTCAACTGAGCTAATCACGTTCATGTACATATAGTTTGTAAATTGTTTTTATGATAATGGCATTCGTAATCATCATCATGTGCTCTGTCAACTGGGGAAGGTGTTCATGTCTCTCCACAGATCTCGGTCCTTGGTTCTGGATGAGCTCTGCTGATGATATTCCTCCATGCCACTGTATCAGTCCATCCATCATCATTTTATTCTGTCTCTGCCTCTTTTCCCACTGGTCGTCGCGATCTTTTCCAACGCCTCTCTTCTCATAACATAACCAAAAAATTGGGGTCATTTATCATATGGAGCCATTTCGGTATTGCGTGGACAGGTATCAGATTGTCAATTGATACATTCTGCTAGAACAGAGATTCTCAACCTTGTTTGGCCTCTGCACCTCTTCACCATATGTTCAGAATGCCCCCCCCCCCCTTTTCGTATTTCCTCCCTATAAATTCCTCCTCTCCCGCCCCTATGCAGTATTCGTAAAAATGGAAGCTACATTTAATAACACATACTAGAACAAGCCTAGACGTCTACATATAATGTGATTTGTGGGTATATTTACGTTATAAAACGAATTTCAGAAGGGCCAGAAGTACAGAACCGTAAGATATCGAGAGAAAAACAATATCAAGTAATCGGTTCTTGTATTAATGCGATCTTGAAATAATCTTAATTCTCCCCCCCCCCCCCCCCGAAAATCCTAAAATTCCCCCTGGGGGAATTCCCCACCGGTTGAGAACCACTGTGCTAGAGACTGGAAGCTGCAGAGAAACACTAATCATCTATGCCAGTATGCAAGGCACTTGACGATGCTGATGATGCTGTTGCTACTGATGATGATGAAGATGAGAGTGGTAATGATGATGACGATAACGATTGCGATGAAGCTGAAAACTGAAAATATTTTACTGAAATAACACGTTATTACATTAATATCACTCTTCACGGACACTGACAATAAACAGGACATCAGTTAGAGTATTTTTAGCAGAACATCACGTCTTACATCACCAAGTCATACAAAGAACCCAATACAATCCCAACATGTTTTCCTTTTCATGCCAGATAGCAGAATTCCCAATGTCACCAAGTTTTATTTTTCCAGGGAATGCTAAAGCGTAGTTAAGGAAAGCAGTGTTGCATCAGCCACTACCCGATTTCATCATCGGCTTTACAGGAATGTATTCATTCTCCGCCCTGAATGGAGCCGGGTGTTTCTTGGTCACGTAAACACCGACATATTTTTTCACCAGCTGCAGATTACGTTAGAGCCAAACATTGTTATATTCCCAAGGAAGGTAGATTGTGAAAAGCGAAAATTCCTCGCTCCGCTTGAATATTATAAATTTCGTTTGTTGAGTGCCAAATCCCAGTGCGCGACCCAGTTTTGCCAAATACACGAGAGAAAAAAAACAAAAACTCACACAATTGCAACCGTATAACATAGCAATGTTTTTGTTTCTTTTTTTACGTTAGCTGGCTTTGAACATAAGCGTAGTCCATACACTTGCTACTACTTGTAGTGCGCTGGACTTCTTTTTTTTTGTGAGTGCGGATTAGCTTTCCCTATTATCAGTGTCCTTTGTCTCACATGCAAGCCCACTTCGGCTTATGAGCTACTTGTACCTTACTTCTCCAAGTCAACGAATGAATCACTGAAAAACCAGAAGTAGATTGAGAGCTATACCAAAGCACGACTACAAAAAACAATGGACGTTGCGGCCAAAGCCTTCATCAGCACAGAACAAACAAACAAAAATAGATTAACAAATACACGATCGACACTACATGAATTTTAGTCCAACTGACCGGTGTAGGGGTTCAACACGCTACCTCGACATCAGCGCCCTGGAAGTTTAAGAGCGAGCTCTCTTATCCACGCAGACCTTCGCAATTTATTGTGTCAGTTCATGTTGTTAGATCTAGGGATATCCAAACTAAATGCCATCGGCCGCAATTTTCGAATGACATTTAAGTCAAACATATTGCATGTTTTTTGTAGGATGTTGTAATCAACTCCAGCATTTAGTGGCTGTATGTTATTGATTTGGCAGTTTAGTACAGTAGTTTACCATTGCATTCTGAATCGCGGACGCCTCGTGCTATCAAAAGCAACGCAAAGTGGTTTTCTTCCAAATAGCTAGTGGCTGATTTCAAACCAGCAACTTAGCATGTCTGGAAAGGATGAAACTGCACATCTCAATACCCCCCTAGACCAGCGCTACAGGTTATATTTAAGTAGCTCATTCTAACACAATTTTACCGTCATTGGGACACTCACGCAGGGGCGCTCCTTAAAGCGACTAGCTGTTATGGTAGCCCGATAAAGATTAAATTATCGTTACAGTTGAACTAACAATTCAACATTCCTCATGATTAGAATTCTAAGGTCAATAGCAACGCTAGGAAATTGCATGAGAATCGGAATACACAGCTCACCGGCCATCCCCCACAAGTCCATCCCTGCGTCAAAATGATCATAGTCAACATCGCGGAAAACCCGAGGACAATCCTGTTAGTTCCCTTTCATTAAAAAAAAAAAATATAATGTATCTGAACTGATTAACCACCATGTGATGACTGTCTAAGCGACTTCCCGTATCTGACATGAATTTATTTATAGCCAACATGGTGTCATTGCGTTAAAATACAACCTGTCTGCTACCATAGTAACAACTTTTAAGTCATAACCGTGATACTTCCCATTTTCCCCGATCCATTTCTGTTTAGTCCAAACCTACCCTTTTGAGCACAGAATCTGTTAATTTATGAATTAGTTGCGTGCCCTGTACAGGACGTCGTAATCAACCACAGCATTTATTATCAGTTTGAGAATTTCTGTGTCATTTTACGTTCAGTAGTTTGCCATTGATTTTTCAACGGCGAAGCTCATGTCTCTCTGTTGTCCACTGTCTCTCTCTCTTGTCTCTCTGTTGTCCTCTTGTCTCTCTGTTGTCCACTGTCTCTCTCTTGTCTCTCTGTTGTCCACTGTCTCTCTCTTGTCTCTCTGTTGTCCACTGTGTCTCTCTTGTCTCTCTGTTGTCCACTGTCTCTCTCTTGTCTCTCTGTTGTCCTCTTGTCCCTCTATTGTCCTCTTGTCTATCTGTTGTCCACCGTGACTCTCTCTTGTCTCTCTGTTGTCGATTGTGTCTCTCTCTTGTCCTCTTGTCTCTCTGATGTTCACTGTGTCTCTCTCTTGTCTCTCTGTTGTCCTCATGTCTTTCTGTTGTCCTCTTGTCTCTCTGTTGTCCACTGTCTCTCTCTTTTGTCCCTCTGTTGTCCTCTTGTCTCTCCGTTGTCCTCTTGTCTCTCTGTTGTCCACTGTGTCTCTCTCTTGTCTCTCTGTTGTCCTCATGTCTCTCTGTTGTCCTCTTGTCTATCTGTTGTCCACTGTCTCTCTCTCTTTTGTCCCTCTGTTGTCCTCTTGTCCCTCTGTTGTCCTCTTGTCTCTCTGTTGTCCACTGTCTCTCTCTCTCTTGTCCCTCTCTTGTCCTCTTGTCTCTCTGTTGTCCTCTTGTCTCACTGTTGTCCTCTTGTCTCTCTGTTGTCCTCTTGTCTCTCTTGTCTTTCTCTCTCTGTTGTCTCTCTGTTGTCCACACACACTCACTCTCTCTCTCTTGTCTCTCTGTTGTCCACACACACTCACTCTCTCTCTCTTCTCTTTCTCTCTTTTGTCTCTCTGTTGTCCACACACACTCACTCTCTCTCTCTCTTGTCTCTCTGTTGTCCACACACACTCACTCTCTCTCTTCTCTTTCTCTCTGTTGTCCACACACACTCACTTTCTCTCTCTCCTCCCTCTCTCTCTCTCTCTCTCTCTCTTGTCTCTCTGTTGTCCACACACACTCACTTTCTCTCTCCTCTCTCCCGTCTCTCTGTTGTCCACACACACACTCTCTCCTCTCTCCTCTCTCTCTCTCTCTCTCTCTTGTCTCTCTGTTGTCGACTGTGTCTCTCTCTCTCTTGTCTCTCCGTTGTCCCATATGTCTCTCGGTCCAGTGTATATTCCGCTGGAATTCAAAGCGAGCCAACGAAATCACAAATCATAATATACATTAATGTTACACACAGTGACCAAGTATTAACATGGCACTATACTTATACTTACATCTCTGGTTTGTCTAATTACAGGACATCGTAGCCTGGATCACGCTGGGCACCTACCATATCCCCCAGCTAGAGAACGTGCCCAATACAGCCACAGTGGGCACAACCCAGTCCTTCTTCCTGGTGCCCTTCAACTATTTCAGTGAAGATCCGTCTCTCTCGTCGCGGGACTCGGTTAAAATCATGCCACGTGACCCGAAACGACCGTTGGATGGTGCAGTGGTTGACAGACATAACATGAGTCAGGTCTACAACTGTCAGAGTCAGCGCGTGGACAGCGATTTATTTCACAACAGCACCTTTCTCTTTTCGTAACGTTCGTCTGCAGAGATGCAACATTCTCGGTGTGTGTGAATGCGTGTGTGTGTGAATGGGTATGTTTACACGTGTGTCAGTGTGTATGTGTGTCTGAATATATGTGTTTGTGTGCGCGCGCGCACATACTATTTGTGTTGATTTATTGTATATATTCGCTCATTCATTGTTGAGGTTTATATAAGCCAGACGGCACGGCTCGTACTGCTGTTTCCATTATATACAATTAGGCCATCTCATGTTATCATATCACCATCACGTGCCATGCCGACCAGCGTGGGCGGTCACTGTTCGCTACCCACCTTACACGTTCAAACCATGTCTTGGATCAGTGCTATGTTCCTGTCTTATTTATGCCACGCAACCAGTCCATCCGGGTATTTATTTCTTTACTTCCCATTCTCTGTACCCTTGCAGTTTGCTAGTTGTCACTAAGTTTTCAAATTAATTTCTTCTCATAAAGTGACTAAACAAACCGTGACTGTATCTACGTCTAATAATTATCTAATTTACCGTTTTCATCTTCTTCTTTTTTTCTTTTTCTTTCAAGGACTGTTTTACTCATTTTTCTGTCATTGTTTGCATGTTTCTCAGAAATCATATTTCCACTGCCATTTGTTGTTTCTCGGTATGCCTGCTTATTGCACATATGCTTCACGTGTGTGCAACAGTATGGGTTATATGTAGCACTACAATTTTTTTTTGGTCTTTATTTGACATATTTTTATTAGTAAATATGTTTTCCATCTTGCAAAATACTACCTTTACAATAACAATTCTTATTTTAAACTCTACAGGGCACTTTCCAGATAGAACCTTGTAGCCTACCATCTTTCTTGACCAAATACCTATGTCTACCAACTTTCTTGATCAAATCTTTAAGTCTACGACCCTCCCTAACCAAACCTTCAAGCCCATAATCATTCCTGACCGAACCGTTAATCCTATCATCTTTTTTGACCAAACCTCTAAACCTACCATCTTCTTAGCCAAACCTCAAATCTACTGTCTACTGTTGTCTAAACCCATGCGTCTTCTATTTTTATGCTCTAATATCTGTATGCTCTGTCCGTGTTTCCTTTTTAAGGGTCAAAGCATCAAATCGTATATCTTAATAACCAGTCTATGAGCACCCAGCTCGGTGCACTAAACCTGCAAGCCCCTTATCTGTCTCGGTTGTTAGCAATAACGATTACACTATTTGACTATAGTTATATATTAACGATCATCATTGTTTTGCAAGAACATTACTGTACATGTTCTATAATTATAACATACGCGTAAATATTTTATCTCCAGTTTGTAAAATATGTGTCAGCATAATAAATTAAAGCATTATTTGAAGTATTAATACATATAATTAAAATATAAACATATAAACGTCGTCTGTGAATATGTACTGAGTGTATGCAATTTGTGTGTATGCATTAAGTAATGATCAGATATGGGCAATTTAAGTCACGTGAAAAAATGTCTGCCAGACGCCATATGACTAGAAATGCTGATGTGTCTGAACAAGGCAAGAGACTAGATGCATAAATGCTGTGTATTACAGTTATAAGCAGTTCAAAACGATGTTTTGTCAACTTATGGCTCTGGACATTGCGTTGGAGTCTGTTGACAATAAAATATCTAACTCCCGTGGAGATCATATCACAACAGTGTGACTGATGGGGTTAATGTACATGCGCTTATACATCCTGTGCGCTGACGGTGGGTTCACTCCCTGCGCGAGTCAGTTGGACTTCAATGTTGGCTTATAGTTCAGAAAGCAATGGCAAACTATTGAACACATGCAAAGGTCAAGAAATATTTAGTCCTGTTCACGGAAGTCGCGGCAGCAGATTGGCAGCACGCTTGCCTCGGTGGTCAAAGGATTCGAATCTCATCTAAGGCAGATGTTTTTTTTTTATTGTTTTGTTTTATTGTTTGCTTTACAATTTACCATTGTTTTCAGGAGGACCCAGTCTAACAACAACTACCAGGGAATGTTCTAGAAAGTTAAGGCTTCGACAGTGACACTGACCACAGTTGAGATTAGTCCAGAACCGATATCATAGCACTCAGGACATTCCCATACGTGTTCCGTCCTCTTCTGCAACAGCCAGCGAAGAGTCCCAATACTAATGCTACCAGTAGCAGTCTGATTATGTGTCCATCTGGCCTGTCCTCGGAGACGTGAGTGTTGGCCGGGTCCTCTGGTCACTCCCTACAGCACCAGTCTCCCCATGCCGTGATTCTGACCACATTGCCCAACGAGCGCCGATTTGTCTGTACAATATGAAGCTAACACCATATACCCAATCGGAACTGTGGCCAAGGAGCCATGGACACCATTGGCAATCCCACATACCACGTTCGAAACGCAGCTACCGACGATTTGGAAGCAAACCGTCTTACGCTGGTTTCATACATTGGTATGTGCATTAGTCGTCCAGAAATTAATGATCAACTACTGAACGTACATTTTATTGGTAAACTAGCTGACCCAGCCCGGCTTCGCCCAGACTCTGGTGGGGAGCATCTCATTTAATTCATATAAGTAGTCATATAAGTTCTCGTTCCCGTTACCGACTATCTGTCTGTCTGTCTGTCTGTCTGTCTGTCTGTCTGTCTGTCTGACCCGGCCCGTCTTCGCCCAGACCCTGATGGGGAGCATCTCATTTAATTCATATAAGTAGTCATATAAGTTCCCGTTCCGACTATCTATCTGTCTGTCGTCTGACCCGGCCCGGCATCGCCCAACTCCTGGTGGGGAGCATCTCATTTAATTCATATAAGTAGTCATATAAGTTCCCGTTCCCGACTGTCTGTCTGTCTGTCTGTCTATCTGTCTGTCTATCTGTCTGTCTGTCTGACCCGGCCCAGCCCATGGTGGAGAGCATCTCATTTAAATTATATAAGTAGTCATATAAGATCCCGTTCCCGACTATCTGTCTGACTGTCTGTCTGTCTTGGGTAAATGTAGGAGGGAGGAGGAAGAGGGAGGTGGAGGAGGGAAGAGTAGGGAGGAATAGGAGGGAGGAGTAGGGTGGAGGAGGAGGCGAGGAGGAGGAAGAGGGAGGAGGAGGGAGGAGGAGAACGCAGGAGGAGAAGGGGGGAGGAGGAGGAAGAGGGAGGAGAAGGAGGAGGAGGAATGTGAAGGGAGGAGGGAGATGGAGAGAGGAGGGAGGAGGAGGAATGTGGAGGAGGGAGGAGGAGGAGGTAGAGGGAGGAGGTGGAGAGGGAGGAGGAGGGAGGAGGAGGTAGAGGGAGGAGGAGGAAGGAGGAGAGGGAGGAAGAAGGAGAAGGAGGGATGAGGAGGAGGGAGGAGGAGGAATGTGAAGGGAGGAGGAGGTAGAGGGAGGAGGAGTGTCACAGCCTCACATTATCCACATTATCCGGTAACCCAACAGGAGTTAATAGATATTAGCCAAGGGCTACAACTCCCGCCCAAGGGAAAGAAGTAAGACCCTCGAAGGCCAGAGTAATCCAGAACCTTCTCGAAGGACTGGTCAGTAAGTCCACTGTCCCGTGGACACTGATGTGGCCCGCCTATTGCGGGGTCCACGAGGAACTCGAACAGAGTTACCACCCGTGTCGGATTGCGACACGTGTGAAAACGGCAGAGGACAGACGGACCATCGGAGAGGCAACAGGGCCTGCCTTAGAGGGACTCAATAGTTTAGACCCATGTGTATTTGGGTTCATAGACATATGCTAGTTAGTTGGCTTAGAATGTTTGTGATAACTATGTGTGATGATGTTAAACCTCTGTGATATGCAACTCAGTGCGGGCTTGTTAAACCCACTGCGCCAACGCACTGTATATTGAAATACAATAAATGTTAGATATTATATTTAACGGAGTTATTGTTGCCTGTGTGAGCCCGAGCTCAGATACCTAGACATCCAAAACGCTGACAGGCTCAAGGAGGAGGAGGAGAAGGGAGGAGGAGGAAGAGGGAGGAGGAGGAATGTGAAGGGGGGAGGAGGAGGAGAGGGAGGAGGGGGAGGAGGGATGAGGAAGAGGAGGAAGAGGGAGGAGGAGGGATGAGGAGGAGGAGGGAGGAGGAGGAGGAATGTGAAGGGAGGAGGAGGGATAGGGAGGAGGGGGAGGGGAAGAGGAAGAGGGTAGGAGGAAGAGTGGAGAGGAGGAGGTAGAGGGAGGAAAAGGGAGGAGGAGGTAGGAGGAGGAGGAAGAGGGAGGAGAAGGAAGGAGGAGGAAGAGGAAGGAGGAGGATGGAGGAGGGAGAGGGAGGAGGGGAAGAGGAAGAGGGTAGGAGGAGGAGGAGGAGAAGAAGGGAGGAGGCAGAGGGAGAAGAAGGAAGGAGGAGGAGGAAGGAGGGAGAATGATGAGGGGAGGAAGGAAAGGGAGGTGGACAGAGGTAGGGGGAGGAGGAGGAGGAAGGAAAGGGAGGAGGAAGAGGAGGAGAAGGGAGGTGGAGGGAGGAGGAAGAGGGAAGAGGGAGAGGGAGGAGGAGGGAAGATGAGGGAGGAGGATGGGAGAGGGAGAAGGAAGAGGGAGAGGGGAGAGGGAGGAGGAAGAGGAGAAGGGTGGAGGGAGGAGGAGAGAGTTCGCCATTCCGAATTCATACTCGTCTAGTTCTTCCCTTCTACACGACTGTAGATAACTTCCTTACACATAAAAAGATGAATTGTTATTGATATTGCCGTGGCATGGAGGAATATCAGCAGCAGAGTTGATCCAAAAAACCAAAGACTGAGATCTACGGAGAGCCATGAACGCCTACGACAGCCGGCACGGCACTTGATGATGATGATTGCCGTGTGACGTTTCTGTGTAGTCACGTCATTTTCTTCCCTTTCCCTAGCGTTTTGGTTCGGGGATTCTTTCATCATCATCATCATATATTTACGTACGTATTTTGGGAGGGGGAGGAGGGAGGAGGAGGAAGAAGAAAAAAAAACTATGACAGTTGACAGCTCTGGAATGAAAGGAAGGCGTGTAGAAAATTTCATCTCAATCGGATGGACCGTTAGCGAAACAATAAAGGACATACATATTTACATACATATTTACATACATACACTTTGTTTTATATATATAGATGACAAACAGCCAAGACAAGCTGGGGTTGATCCGAAGTCGTGTAAAGGCCATGCAGCTATCTTTGGACATACAGCCAATGAAGTCTCAATGCGTGAAAACAGGATCCTCTACATACATACAGCAGGTTCTGCGGCTGTTGCAGGTCCTTTGCTTACATGCAACAGGTTCTGCTGTTGTTGCAGATCCGCTGTAGATAACACTGTCTACTGTTTATTGTAACCCTTTATTTGATTAACAGTATATTCATGTAACGCCGGCTCCCTGGCCGAGGAGTTAGCAGCTTTCTCCGTTAATCCCAAATACTCTCGTGGTTGACGTGAGCGCACGAGAATTAGAAGTGATTCGAGTCGCGCCAGTGACTTATGAGAGTATGGAGCCGGTCGCTCAGAAAGTCGTAGTGTGCTGATGAGCGTAATCTAGCCTAGGAATCAACATACGGCTGAAAGATGCTGGTGTTGACCGCAATATCCTGAAACAGGATGGAAACGCGGGGAAAGAAAAATACTCATGTAAGCAATACGAAGGGCCAACAACAATGAATTATCTTTTTCTGGGTAGTCAAAATGAGCTGTATGTGCAGCTCTGGATGGCAGTATACACTTATAAACAATGCTGACTGCCAAAAACAATGAGCTAAATATTTCTGGGTTGTAAAAAAGTGTTATGTGTGTGTATGTAGATAACATGTAAATATTTCGTATTCTCAATGTTTCGATGATAAATAATTACTTTAATCCCATCCGAATATTTTGTATTGGGCTATTAAATGTGTACAAAAATACTCATTAAGCCTTTGTTTCTGTGAAGAAAAATCTGGATATTTTGTCTTACTATTATCATTTTATCATCTTCCACTGTTGCATCGTGGGGAGGAGTAGCTGAAATTCCAGCGCTCGATTGGTGGCACTGGATATTGTCATTCCGTGTGATTGTACAATGTCTTTGGTGGGGCTGGTCTGGTTCGCTAGATAAGTTCCGCGTCTAGCGTTCGTTGTCTCGGATGGCTGTGTGAGGTGCACCAAAATGGGATCTTCCAAGCCAACGTAAGTTAGCGAGGCAGGCGTTTCAAGAATGTAACCGCATCGTGCAGCCAGGGTCGTGGTTTGAGCGGGCAAAAGAGCAAAATTTGTACGACCGTTCGACAAAGTCTCGATAAGCGCCCACTCTCTCTCTCGATGAGTAGTGGGCCTGCAGTCAGTAAGCTGGTATAGCTTTTTTTTCGGTCAGTCCTGCCGGCGTAGCTTGAAAGCTCGTCGGTAGGCGTCCAGTGGTTTTGCATGTATCACCTTGTACTGGGAGGGCGCGCTTTAGCGATGCTACTCTTGGCTTGCGTGTGCGTGAATAGTCCGTCTGTCCGATAGATATCTGGTTGATCCTGCCTACTCTTGGCTTGCGTGTGCGTGAACGTCTGTCCGGTCAGTCGCCATGTGCACATTTGCGCTGGAGAGGCTCAACCGTAAATCGGGAGATCTGCTCGCAACTTAGACGAGCAGTATCTTCTGTGGGCAGTTTCTCGCCTCATGTTTGTGTGTGGTCTGTTCTGGCGGTCAGTCCGTCTTCGGTGAAGGAAATCGTGTTGATCCTATAAGTAATCATACGCTCATTGCTTGTCGCTACGCTTGTCTTAAAACTGAAAATCAAAGGAATTGACGGAAGGGCCCGAGGCTCCCGAGAGCCAATATAAACAGGGATAACTGGCCGTGGCAGCCTAACGTCCACTGCATCTGTGTCCGTCTTCCAGTCTTGCCATGCTCGCCACTGGAGCCAGACGGCCACAGAGGAGGGAGCGGGGGCGAAGGTGTTGCGCGACCACTTCCTCGCTATACGAAACCAAAGCGCAAGTCATTCGTTCCTCATCAAATCAAAGATGTAGTGTAATGAATGGTCATCGTCAATGAATGGTCAACGCCATTCATGATGGACGAACATCGCATCGCACAATGTCTTTGATATCGTCAATCCATTTTCTTCTTGGGCGTCCTCTTGCTCTCGTTTACATTTCCATATCTTCTTTGCTGTAGCGCCAGTGCTGGTAGTTGGTGGTGTTGCATTCGAAAAAGATGACTGAACCATTTGACCTTCTGACTTTTAATATATGTGACACAAGATGATCCCACTGTCTATCTGATAACATCATGTCTTACTGTGTCTCGAATAGTTAAGTTGCACCTCTTCTCAAGCATCTAATCTCGCATAAGTTGATTGTGGGCAAGTGTGATTCTGATAATATTCTAGTGTGATATTGGTAGCATGGGGTTGGTGAGAATATGTTATTTATGATCTGTCGTTTTGTGGACATGGGCATATTTGGAGGTTTCAGTAAGGGTGATAATTGATGTATAAGTGCCCTTGCCTTTTGACATCTGACTTTGATTTCTCTGTATATAATATTTGCTTTATATAACTGATCTGGATCCTCTGGTCCTTAGTTAAGAGCATCTCATTTCATCACACCTGCAGGCTTGATAGCCATAGGTTCCACCCTCATCGGAACCCATTCGAATTTATCAGAAATTGACCTGGGTTCTCCTGACCTAGCTAAACTAGGTACACAGAAATGTCTTGGGAAGTAAAACTGACCCCATCACCCACCGGATACCGACTGGTCTATACAAATCTTTTTTTTTAATTTCAGAGAGTCTTCGTGGCGAAGTGGTCAAGCAATGCTGACTGCCAACACAACGCTCCGAATGTTGTGAGTTCGATTCCGAGCTATGTCTTTCAATTCACGAGTGCATTTTTTTCGGAGACTCCTCGGGGTCGTCGCTGGAGCTATGGAGTTCGTGCTTTGTGCGACGCTTCCGGAAAATATTTCCTGTGGACAGAGACCGAGCCATATGGGATAAAATTCGGTGCAACAAATCTCAATCCTCTCGACTTTTAAAATTTTTTTAAAAGACTATAAAAATATGAACCTGGAAGCATAGGGCCTATCCCCAATGAGTTTAAGCGATATAGAAGGGGCTGTTGCTTCTTACTTATGAAAGTAATTCAAGTAATTCTTGGCTCCAGAATGAACAATGGGGATTATTCAAACGGCGTCAGAGAGATACTGGCGCAACCATTACTAGGGTAAACATCATTGCCAAAGGTGGGGAGCATTACTAGCAGGGAACTAGCAGTAAACATTTGACAACTTTCCCGAGGCAAATGAAGTGAATCATAGCTCATTTCACAATCATTAAAGAAGACAATCTGATTTTAAATATTACAGTAGAATTCTTGGAATAGAGCAGATCAATGAGAAAAACATATGATATTTTTTATAACATCTGAAAAGCGAAACAATTTACTCAAAAACGTCAGCACTGTGGCGTGTCTACCACGAACAAGTGTCTAAGGATTTATAACAAACATATCGCCTCAGTTAATCAACATGTAAGATGTCCAACTAAGATTGTCCAACGATAATGTTCAACACAGCAGTCACGAAACATTTTGTCGGCAAGGATTCAAAATAAGTAATTTATTGAACATACATGATAAACGATGAGATGAGTGGAGTTGAGATCAGAGTCACGATTGGCAAATGAGTTGCCACACAGTGATGATTCTATGTGGTCTTCTACTACTACTACTACTACTCCTACTACTACTACTACTACTACTCCTACTACTACTACTACTACTACTACTACTACTACTACTACTACTACTACTACTACTACTACTACTACTACTACTGCTACTACTGCTGCTGCTGCTGCTGCTGCTGCTGCTACTACTACTAATACTGCAACTACTCCGTCTGTGTGTTTGTCTGTCTCTTTCAGACTCTTTCATTCTCGCCCTCTCTCACTTTGTCTCTCTCTCTCTCTCTCTCTCTCTCTCTCTCTCTCTCTCTCTCTCTCTCTCTCTCTCCCTTTCTGTTACACTAGCTCTCTCTCCATCATTCTCTTTCTCTTTCACTTTCTTTTACCGTCTCACTCTTTCAAACAATCTCTCTCTCTCTCTCTCTCTCTCTCTCTCTCTCTCTCTCTCTCTCTCTCTCTCTGTCTCTCTCTCTCTCTCTCTCTAACACACTCTCTCTTTCACACATTCTCTATCCCCTCTCTTTTCCAATATCTGTTTCTTTCATTATCTCTCTATTGCTCTCTGTCTCTCCCACTCTCTCTCTCTCTCTCTCTCTCTCTCTCTCTCTCTCTCTCTTTCTATGTCTTTCAGTCTGTCTGTCTGCCTTTAATTCTTTCCCTTTTCCTCTCTCTTTCACTGTCTGTCTCTGTCTCTGTCTGTCTGTCTCTCTCTCTCTATCATTTTCTCTCTCTCTCTTTCACACTCTTTCTTTTCAGTCTCTTTCTTTCACTCTTTTTCTCACTCTTTTACAAAAACCCCTCCCCCCCCCCCCCCACTCTTTCCCCCTATCACTCTCTATCTCACGCACACAAACACACTCTCTCTGATTCTCTCTGTCTTATTCTTACCCTCTCTTTCACTCTCTCACTTTGTCTTGTTCTCTTTCTTTCTCCCTCTTTCACTCTCTCACGTGTATTTACCATTAGAAACGAAGAGAGTAATGATATCGTTGTGATAGAATCGCCATCAGGACCCGCAACAACTGATCTGCTGACCCAGCGTTTTTTCACTATACCACCGCCATTCCACTTGTGAGGTAGAGCAGAGGCACCCTCATTGCCTGGAGAGAATGGTGCGGCAAGCAGTGACCAGAGTTTATGTCAGATACTCAACTCTCATTGGAAAGGCCAGGCAGACACATAACACTGATCTACACGCATGTTTGGTGCCTTAGATTGTATAGCTGTTCTTGTGTAAATTTGTGTTGCTAATTCCAAAAATGTAATCAGATTTTTCTACTGTAATCTGCATTAATTTTACATGTAATTTGTGTACATTTATTACTTTCATATAAAACACCAAACATATATTAAGACTTTATTGCTAGTATTGCTTTAATCAATAGTCAACACACAAAAAGCTTCTTTTTGAGGACACCTTGGAATGGGAAACGCCCGGACAGTCACACTTAAGGGTCCAACAGTAATCTGCCATCTTGTGAGTATCCCAAAGTCCCTGGTATATCTCTTCCATTGGTTTTATATCTTGGTGAAATATTTCACCTTGATCCTCACTAAAGTCGCCAAGATTCTCGGTAAATAGTCATGGAGTAGTGCAATTTTATATTCATGTTGTATCCAAGCTTTAAAAAAAAAAAACTCGACAGCATGTTTTCAACTAATTCAGAATAATTGTCTGCTTTAAAGTTATTCAGAAAGTTTTGTATAACTAAAACAAATTATGACCACGCTGTGGACTCTGTTCTGTTCATCGAATCAATACAATTTGGATAGTTTATTAACTTTCTAATTTGAAATCCATCAAACATTCCAGATTTAAGTATTTCTATGCTCAATTCCGAAAACTAAATAATTAAAACGGGTACCATCTTTGTTCAGTGCCTTAACAGATTGCTTCATCAAGCCAATCTTTATATGTAAAGGTGGCAGTAGAACTCTATGTCGATCAATAAGAGGCTTGTTGACAATATTTTCTTCTCCAACTTTAAACTCATCCCTCAACGGCAACTATTTCTTTATCCAGTGCGTACCTTTTGCCCTGCTATCCCACTAACATATAAAGCATGGATATTTGGTGAATCCATTTTGCTGTCCAAGCTAGAAGTTCGTCATTTTAAGATTTACACAAACCATCCAGTTATGCTCTAAATACTTCAATTGTTTCATAACTGTGCTTATTGTAGCATACTCCTCCTTCATTGTAGTAGAATGGGCAATTTGAACTGTTTGTTACCATTGTGTAAGAGAACACCTATTAAACTTCCTTTAGAGCTGTCAATGAAAAGTTGCCACTCGTCTGGTAAATAACTTACATCTATTTCGTTTACAAGACCTCCTACTTTAGTACAAACCACAAGGTTTCTTTATGTTGAAACTCTTTACAAAAGAATGGAAGAAACCCTTGGTCTCTACTGCTATAAAATGTAACCATTGTTTCAGCAGTCAGCAATTTTGTTTTTCCTTTCAATCTTGAAGCCTAAAGCTCTGAAGATTCTCTGGAGAGAGAAAATCTCAAAGTAGATCATTCAGTTCACACTGGTCGAAGCGTTGAGAAGCTGGAAAATCATCTTCCAAATCACTATCACTGTCACTTGTCGTTCAACATGCCACTTCTGTTTCATTTTCTAGCAGGGAATCCGAAATCTGACTTAAAGATGGAATTGATATGACATTTCCGTGTGGAACATATCGTCTAGCACAGCGGTTCTCAACCGGTGGAGAATTCCCCCCCCCCCCCAGGGGGGAATTTTAGGGTTTCCAAAGGTGGGGGGGGGGGGGGAATTAAGATTATTTCAAGATCGCATTAGTACAAGAACCAGTTACTTGATATTGTTTTCCCCTCTATATTTTACGGTTCTGTACTTCTCGCCCTAATGAAGTTCGTTTATAACGTAAGTAGACCCGCAAATCACGTTTTATGTAGATGTCTAGACTTGTTCTAGTATGTGTTATTAAATTTAGCGTCCATTTTTATGTATACTGTGTAAGGGTAGGGGGGAATTTATAGGGAGGAAATTCTAAAGGGGGGAGGGGGAATGACGTTCTGAACATATGGTAAAGGGGGCATGGGCCAAAAAAAGGTTGAGAACCACTGGTCTAGCAGAATCTAAATCTGGATATTTCCATTTGTGTTATTTTTTCCCCCATTAATTCACTTAAAATTAACAACACAGAAATAACAGTCATGGTAGTGATTCTTGGGCTCTCTCCAAACCATTGGGATTTCAAATTGTGTAAGGGGCTAGATAGCAATAGATCCCCCCCCCCCTTTTCTCCCCAGAGCTTTAAATAGAAAATACTGTAATAATATTAATTAAATTTAAAAACAAAATGCCTGTATCTCAAAAACTAGAGCTGCTACACACAAATAAGTGTGTGATATGTGGATTTAGCAGACCTCATTTATGCAAAATCAGCTGTAAAATGTTTGAAACAAGTTTGTTTTTTTAGTTTGTTTGTTGGGTTGTGTAATCAGATTGCAACCGATACCATGGCTGGTTGTTGAATACCGTGAGCGTATGGGAATATCCCGAGTATGATGAGATTTTTCTTGACTTCTCTCAACTCAACGGAACCGCCATACTTGTGTAGTCGTCTTTATTTTTCTTGTTTATTCTTAAAGACATTGCACAAAATAAATAACTAGTGAGCAACAAACATACAGTTTGAGTTACCAAGAAGGTAAAAAGAATCCTTCTCACAATAAAAAAATATAAATAAACTTTTCGCTGAGAAATAAAATCCGAAACAAAGAATGTCTGCGAAATACCGGAGGAAATAAATGTCTTTTGCTGATGCAGCAGTATTTGTTCAACAAACTGAGATGCCATGTGGCTGATATCTAAAGACCTCGGGTGCAGCAACAAGAACGGGCATTCTTCTATTCTGCTAATAAAACAAGAAACAGACAAGCTTTATTGAGTATGTATGTTTGCAGACTCTTTGAGAAACCAGCAAAATAGGCAACGCTTGTCTCTGGCCCCAGCTCATTCGCTGCCTACTGTTACATACCTCGCGAGATTTGGCAACGTAAGATAGATGGTTCATTGTATATTCTAATTCGCAATTCTGCATACCGCGTTCTAAACACAGCTGACGGCGATTCGGAAGCAGAACGCTGGTTTTCAAACAATGGTATGAGTTCCGGTCGTCCCGAAAGCAATTAAAAAGTATTGAACGTAAACTTGCAAATAACTAACACATGCCAAAAATGTCGGGTTTGTCTGCGAACTCCTGTAAACGACATGCAACTGACTTTTGTATAGTCTGAAAACAGGTTGCTGAAAAGACTTAGCAATTTGTTCAGTAAACATGTTATAACCAGTCAACCTGTTGTCTTTCTCAGTCTTTCTCAACCCTCTCCAATCCATTCTATCATTTCCTATCTCGTGTAGTTCCGTTCATGTCACCCCCCCCCCTTCCTACAATCCCCACCAACCCTCTCGAAACCATTCATTGGGAGATGTGTGGGGTGGGTGGGGAGATGTGTGTGTGGGGTGAGAGATGTGTGGGCGGGGATGTGCATGCAGAATGCATGTGGGGGATTTGTGTGTGTGTGTGTGGGGGGGGGGGATATGTTTATGGGTGGGGTGTTGTGTTGGAGGGGAAATGTGTGAGGGGTGGGGGAGGTGTGAGAAGTGCGGGTGGATGAAAGATGTATGTGAGGATGGGGGATGTGTGTTTGGCTGGGTGGTTGGAGTGTGTGTGGGTGGGAGGGTAGATGAGAGATGCATGTGTTGATGGGTGGGTGGGTGATGTGTGGGTGTGAGTGGTTGATGGATGAGTATGTGAGTGTATGAATATGTGTGAGAGATGAGTGTATGGGTGGGGGATGTGTGTGTGTGTGGGTGGGAAGATGTGTGTGAGCGGCGGATGTGTGTGGCTGGGGTATATGTGGGTGGTGGGGTGTGTTTTTGGATGAGGAATGTGTTGGTAGGTGGGGATGTGTGTATGGGTGTGGGGATGTGTGTGTGAGTGTATGGATGCTGAGATGTGTAGTTAAGGGATATGTGATTGAGGATTGGAGGTCGGGTGGGGGGAGGTGGTTGGCGAGTGGGTGGGTGGAGGATGTGTGAGAGGGTGAGTGTGTGTAGTTTGGGGGTGGGTGGGGGGTGTGTGGGTGTGAGATGTTTGGGTGGGGGATGTGTGTAAGTGGGGGATGTGTAGGTGGGTGCGGGTTTTGTGTGTGGGTAGGTGCGGGATATGTGAGTTGGCGGGAATATGTGTGTGTGGGTGTTGGATATGTGGTTGGGGTATGTGTGTATGGCTGAGTGGTTGGGGGTGTGTGGGTGGGTGGTGGAGGATATGTGGGTAGGTGAGTGTTGGTAGGTTATGGGATGTGTGGAGGGTGTGTGCGTGTGGGTTGGGAAATGTGTGAAGGTGGGGGAATGTGTGGGTGGGTGATGGAATGGGTGGATGCATGCCTGTGTGCCTGTGTTTATGTGTGGATGCGTGGTGGACGTGTGTGGGGGATGTGTGGTGGGTAGGAGATGTGTTTGTGAATGGGTGGGGAGATGGTGTATGTGGGGGTGTGTCTGTGGGATGTGTGGGTTGGGGGATGGGTGGATTGATAGGGGGTGGGTGGGTGGGCGGGTGGGGGATTTGTCTCATAACATTGTAACATGCATTGTTTATGTTTGCACATTCATTTGACAATGTTTTTTTTCCCTATGTGAATGCACTATGCACTGATGAACGAAAGATGAGTGATTGGAAGGGCCAAATGTAAGACGGGCCTGCGTGCCCAATTTGTTATCCTTTAAAAATAAAGTTCGTTCGTTCGTTTGTTCGTCTGTTCGTTCGTTCAATCATTTGTTATTTCATGTAGTTTCGTTTATGTCACCACCCACCAACCCTCTCGAAACCATTCTATCATTTTCTGTCTCATGTAGTGCCGATCATTTCATCATCAGATTCATCCTTTATGTCTCTACAAATCTACTCTGTCTGTTTTTAACAGATTATGTACCAAACAAAAAGTAGGATTGGACCAGATAAAAATGGAAAGCGGAAAATTGAAAGTAGGGGTGTGTCACAGCTATGACCTAAGTGTTGTTAATATGGTAGCAGACATGTTGTATTATATATCAAATAAAAGAAGGTTGCTCAGGGAAATCTACTGCATTGATATTTTAATTGAGACAACATTTCGCAATGACAACATTTCGGCGATATATAACCTCACGGCAGACATGGAAAGTCACTAAAGACGATTAATCATCCCATGGTAGTTAATCAGGTAATGTCTTCCTCTATTTCGTTTAACCCCTTGAATTCCAGACAAGGGGCTTTCAACTTATAACATTCTCTACATCAGCTCCGCCACTGTGGCAGAGGGGTTACGAAAACCGTGTTTGAAACACAGCTACCGACGATTTGGGAGCAGACCGCATTGCGTTGGTTTCCCATACAAAGGTATAAATACCGATTCAAAAAGCAATACCAAACTACTGAACGTAAAGTATGCTAAGATATCACGGACTGCTTGGGTTAATTGCGACGTCCTGTAAAGGATATACAACTGATTGACACCAGTTCCACATTTGTGATTATGTTATGCTAGTTCAGTCTTATTCTGCACAGGCCCCAATTAATGGATGTTTGACATCAATTCGTAGTAATTGTAGTCGTTCTCCGTGGTTTTTCATGGAACTTAGAGACTAACTGTCATGGCAGGACAGATCAGGCTCTAAGCCTTGGTCGGCAGGTGGTCTAGGATCGAAGCTCCGACAGGCGGACAATTAACGCGTTGCTTTGCAGATCCGGTTTGTCTTGTTCCAGGTGTATTGGTGTTACCTTTCCACTGGAGTAAACTAGGTAGGCGAAGAGAGGGATCATGCTGCATAGGCAACACATGGTCTCTTTTATATGAGGGTTCGCTTTCCTTATTACCAGTGTTCTACCCTATCAGGCGAACCCACTCCGACTTCTGAGATACTTGTAATTTATGTACCCAGTCAAGGACGATAATTCAACATCTTAGACAAACGACAGGTGTAGTAATTGAACCCGATACCTCGGCATCAGCACACTGAAAGCTTAAGAGCGAGCTTTCTTATCAATTCGGCCACGCTGATCTCCATAAAATGATATCATCAACCATTAAAGTCACACCTGGGCTCCCAGCTCACGGGTACCGGAAACAGTGTTTGGAAGTAAAGGCGACTGGCATAACACTGGTGATATCGCACAACACGTAACGATTGGTCTGTACCAACATGGGTATAGAACTACATGCCCTATGACCCCTGGGGTGTACCAAAGGGTCTTTTACCATGTACCCAATGTGCCTTAAGGCCAGTGTAAGGGACCTTTAGTTACTATTAGAAAGACTCGTGATGTTATTGACCTTTAACCCCTTGTTTCCTTAACCAGACATTCGGTTCATTCACTTTGTTGGAATAATACACGCTTGTCCGATGAAAGACGTGTCCAGCCCACAACAGGGATACAGATAACATGATTTATATTTATGTTTACATGTATTATGTGCTTGATACTTTTTACAACAACCAGCGAGTAGAAAATACTCTTCGCTGGCTGTTAAACGAGGGGACGGGGCGAGTATGAGAATGTTCTGTGTGCAGCGATGTCGGTTCTTATCTCAACTCAGCTCTACTTTCATGTCATGTTTTTCATGTAATTGTGTCGATTTTTGTTCTGTGCTAACGAAGGCTTTTGCCGCACCGTCCATGTTGTTACTTGTGAGCGTGTCATAGTAAAGCCTGTTGTTTACTTCTCGTTTTTTGGCTATTCACTCATTGCATTAGAAAGAAAAAGTCGGCTTCCTGGCCTAGAGGTTAGCGACTTTTCTCCATAATCTCGTAAGTAACGTGACGACGGTAAGAATCACTAATGGTTCGAATAGAGTCGGTAACTTATGGGGTATGTGAGCCGACCGCTCAGAAAGCAATGGCAAACTACTGAGCGTAATCTTGCCAAGAAATCAACAATCAGCTAAAAGATGCTGATGTTGACAGCGATGTCCTGTAAAGAATATGCAACCATTTTTGTTTTATTAGAAAGAAAGAATGGTGTTTCAGGGGCGGTAACCGGAAAAATAACCGAAAATGCAGCGCAAACTTAGTTAGCTACCTTTTCTATGAACATGTTCGATTCGATTTCACCACAACACTTCCCCCGTTCAACTTCAAGGAGAAGTTATAGTTAGGGTCCATCACCGGCTCAGAATGATAGTCCTGTGATTGAGTCAGCAGCAAAAGTAGCTGCCCACGGTTTTACTCTCACAATCCTATTAAATCGAAGATGATTGTTGTCCAAATGGGGCAATGAACATATTTTCTGTACGGATTTGTTCGTTAGAAAAAACATTGGGAATGAGGGAGTTTTAAAATCGACATGGACTCCCAGGTCGACCCAGCTTAACTTGGGGACCAGAAAATGTCTTGGAAAGTAAATGCGGCTGGCTTGATATCACATCATCCACCCAGAGTTGATTGGTCTATAACTATGGATCTAGCACAATATGCATTAAGGCATGCAAATGGGTCATTTACATGTTACTGCACTTGTAATAAGGAAATGGTATTATGGTGGTGGAATAGCTAGCACCCTTGCCCTGCCAGATTGGTGGCCATATGTTTGAATGTCCATCTATGTCAGGGTTATTGTTAAAGTTGCTCCGTCTAGCCAGGTAGATCCCCCCTAAAATGGACATCCAAAAAGTCCTGGGCATTAATGGTGGTTGGTATGGCGATGACCGCATCACCCATCAAGTGTCGATTGGCGTATAAAAATATGGCGCTAGTAGCTTATACCCAGTGTCTTCACGTCGTGGAAAAGCGGTCTTTTTTTTCAAAATTATTAATTTGTAATTAAGTCGTATTCAGATCTGACATGAGCTAACGTATGACCGCAGACGGCACTGCCAGCTCTCTGTTGGGGCTGAATTTTGGCCGACGCTGATAAAACCCGACAGCTCCACATTTGGATGGAGGATCGAAACAGGGAGAGTACAAGCCTTACCCTGGCGCGAGAAAATGCAACCTAAAGACTAAATGTCATTGCAGGGCAGACAATGCTCCAAGCCTTGGTCGTCAAATGGTCTAGGATAGAGGCTCCGACAGGCGAACAGCAAGAACATTACTTTGCTAATACTTTGCAAAACTACTGAACGTAAACTGGCCAAGTCATCAACACCAGTTGCAAAATGCTGGTCTTGACAGCAATGATCTGTAAATAGGATATGCCAAAAAAAAAGAAGTAGTAGTAAGGAAACATATCATAAATGGAGTAAGGTAAGATATAGTAGTAAGGTAACATATCATAAATGAAGTAAGGTAAGATATAGTAACCAGGTAACATATCATAAATGGAGTAAGGTAAGATATAGTAACTACGTAAGCATATCATAAATGGAGTAAGGTAAGATATAGTAGTTAGGTAACATATCATAAATGAAGTAAGGTGAGATATAGTAACTAGGTAACATATCATAAATGGAGTAAGGTAAGATATAGTAGTAAGGTAACATATCATAAATGAAGTAAGGTGAGATATAGTAGTAAGGTAACATAACATAAATGAAGTAAGGTAAGATATAGTAGTAAGGTAACATCATAAATGAAGTAAGGGTAAGATATAGTAGTAAGGTAACATATCATAAATGGAGTAAGGTAAGATATAGTAGTGAGGTAAACATATCATAAATGAAGTAAGGTAAGATATAGTAGTAAGGTAACATATCATAAATGAGTAAGGTAAGATATAGTAGTAAGGTAACATATCATAAATGAAGTAAGGTAAGATATAGTAGTAAGGTAACATATCATAAATGAAGTAAGGTAAGATATAGTAGTAAGGTAACATATCATAAATGAAGTAAGGTAAGATATAGTAGTAAGGTAACATATCATAAATGAAGTAAGGTAAGATATAGTAGTAAGGTAACATATCATAAATGAAGTAAGGTAAGATATAGTAGTAAGGTAACATATCATAAATGAAGTAAGGTAAGATATAGTAGTAAGGTAACATATCATAAATGAAGTAAGGTAAGATATAGTAGTAAGGTAACATATCATAAATGAAGTAAGGTAAGATATAGTAGTAAGGTAACATATCATAAATGAAGTAAGGTAAGATATAGTAGTAAGGTAACATATCATAAATGAAGTAAGGTAAGATATAGTAGTAAGGTAACATATCATAAATGAAGTAAGGTAAGATATAGTAGTAAGGTAATATATCATAAATAAAGTAAGGTAAGATATAGTAGTAAGGTAATATATCATAAATAAAGTAAGGTAAGATAGGTTGTGTACTATCCCCCACCCTCTTTGGGATATACTTTTCACTTCTACTGAAATATGCCTTTCGTGATCAGGATGACGGTATATACATTCACTCACGCTCAGATGGTGGCCTCTATAATGCTCAGAGATTGAAGGCCAAGACCAAAATTAGCAGGGTACTAATCAGAGAGTTGCTTTTTGCGGATGATGCTGCGATTACGACCCACTCTGAGGAAGAATTACAACATCTACTGTCTGCATTCTCCAATACTTGTTCTGAATTTGGTTTAACAATTAACAAAAAGAAGACACAGATTATGTCACAAGGTGCACATGGGGTACCATCAATCTTTATTGACGACGCCGAACTGGAGATAGTAGACCATTTTACATATCTAGGATCAGAGGTAAATAGCAAATTATCCCTCGATCAGGAAATCAACATCAGGATTGGCAAGGCAGCAACAACAATGAACACGTTAGCAAAAAAGAGTCTGGGGGAACAGGAAGCTTACTGCCAAAACAAAAGTCCTCGTCTACCAAGCCTGTGTCCTTAGTACTCTTCTTTATGGCAGTGAAACCTGGACAACTTACTCAGGCCAAGAGAAACTTTAAACAGCTTTCATATGCGGTGTCTGCGAAGAATACTTGGTGTTAAGTGGCAAGACAAAATCACAAATACTGAAGTATTGGAAAGATCAGGTTGTGTGACGGTGTATTCCATGCTCAGTCTTCGTAGACTTAGATGAATAGGACACGTTAGGAGGATGGATGATGGTAGAATACAAAAGGACATCTTTTTTGGTGAATTACAGACAGGTAGGAGATTTCAGGGTCGGCCTCTGCTACGATACAAAGATGTGTGTAAGCGGGACATGATTGATACAGGTATTGATAATGCACATTGGGAGCACGTCGCCGCTGAACGTGTTGCATGGAGGGCAACTATCAGAAATGGAATAAAGACAAAGGAGAAAATGATTGCAGATAAAGCACACACAGAGCGTGAGAGACTAAGATGGTGCAAAATGGTGGAAATGACCATGTTTTCACATGTACCTACTGTGGGCAAACATTTGCAGCAAGAATTGGCCTTACCAGCCACACTCGCCACCGCCATGGATCGTAGTTATTAAGCCTTTTTGAAGCACAATGTACCAAACTATCGTCTGTCAAGACGGCAAGGTGCCAATGAAAAGTAAGGAAAGATATAGTAGTAAAGTAACATATCATGAATGGAGAAAGGTAAGATATAGTAGTAAGGTAACATATCATAAATGAAGTAAGGTAAGATATAGTAGTAAGGTAATATATCATAAATGAAGTAAGGTAAGATATAGTAGTAAGGTAACATATCATAAATGAAGTAAGGTAAGATATAGTAGTAAGGTAACATATCATAAATGAAGTAAGGTAAGATATAGTAGTAAGGTAACATATCATAAATGAAGTAAGGTAAGATATAGTAGTAAGGTAACATATCATAAATGAAGTAAGGTAAGATATAGTAGTAAGGTAACATATCATAAATGAAGTAAGGTAAGATATAGTAGTAAGGTAACATATCATAAATGAAGTAAGGTAAGATATAGTAGTAAGGTAACATATCATAAATGAAGTAAGGTAAGATATAGTAGTAAGGTAACATATCATAAATGAAGTAAGGTAAGATATAGTAGTAAGGTAACATATCATAAATGAAGTAAGGTAAGATATAGTAGTAAGGTAACATATCATAAATGAAGTAAGGTAAGATATAGTAGTAAGGTAACATATCATAAATGAAGTAAGGTAAGATATAGTAGTAAGGTAACATATCATAAATGGAGTAAGGTAAGATATAGTAGTAAGGTAACATATCATAAATGAAGTAAGGTAAGATATAGTAGTAAGGTAACATATCATAAATGAAGTAAGGTAAGATATAGTAGTAAGGTAACATATCATAAATGAAGTAAGGTAAGATATAGTAGTAAGGTAACATATCATAAATGAAGTAAGGTAAGATATAGTAGTAAGGTAACATATCATAAATGAAGTAAGGTAAGATATAGTAGTAAGGTAACATATCATAAATGAAGTAAGGTAAGATATAGTAGTAAGGTAAACATATCATAAATGAAGTAAGGTAAGATATAGTAGTAAGGTAACATATCATAAATGAAGTAAGGTAAGATATAGTAGTAAGGTAACATATCATAAATGGAAGTAAGGTAAGATATAGTAGTAAGGTAACATATCATAAATGAAGTAAGGTAAGATATAGTAGTAAGGTAACATATCATAAATGAAGTAAGGTAAGATATAGTAGTAAGGTAACATATCATAAATGAAGTAAGGTAAGATATAGTAGTAAGGTAACATATCATAAATGAAGTAAGGTAAGATATAGTAGTAAGGTAACATATCATAAATGGAGTAAGGTAAGATATAGTAGTAAGGTAACATATCATAAATGAAGTAAGGTAAGATATAGTAGTAAGGTAACATATCATAAATGAAGTAAGGTAAGATATAGTAGTAAGGTAACATATCATAAATGAAGTAAGGTAAGATATAGTAGTAAGGTAACATATCATAAATGAAGTAAGGTAAGATATAGTAGTAAGGTAACATATCATAAATGAAGTAAGGTAAGATATAGTAGTAAGGTAACATATCATAAATGAAGTAAGGTAAGATATAGTAGTAAGGTAACATATCATAAATGAAGTAAGGTAAGATATAGTAGTAAGGTAACATATCATAAATGAAGTAAGGTAAGATATAGTAGTAAGGTAACATATCATAAATGAAGTAAGGTAAGATATAGTAGTAAGGTAACATATCATAAATGAAGTAAGGTAAGATATAGTAGTGAGGTAACATATCATAAATGGAGTAAGGTAAGATATAGTAGTAAGGTAACATATCATAAATGGAGTGAGGAAAGATATAGTAGTAAGGTAACATATCATAAATGGAGTAAGGTAAGATATAGTAGTAAGGTAACATATCATAAAT
The DNA here is from genome assembly GCA_014155875.1 of Cepaea nemoralis. Taxonomy (NCBI): domain Eukaryota; kingdom Metazoa; phylum Mollusca; class Gastropoda; order Stylommatophora; family Helicidae; genus Cepaea; species Cepaea nemoralis. The sequence goes on from JACEFZ010018407.1 coordinate 199,045, forward strand.
GAAGTAAGGGAAGATATAGTAATGAAGGTAACACTATCATAAATGAAGTAAGGTAAGATATAGTAAATGAGAGTAACATATCATAAATAAAGTAAGGTAAGATATTGTAGTGAGATATCATAAATAAAGTAAGGTAAGATATTGTAGTGAGGTAACATATCATAAATAAAGTAAGGTAAGATATTGTAGTGAGATAACATCATAAATAAAGTAAGGTAAGATATTGTAGTGAGGTAACATATCATAAATGAAGTAAGGTAAGATGTAGTAGTCAGGTAGCATTTAATAAATATATCAAGGTCATCATCATCATCCAGTGCCTTGCCGGCTGGCATGGGCGATCACGTCTCTTCACAAATTACGATCTCCGACTTCGTGGATCAATTCGTGTGTTGACTCCCTTCCGTGCCATGACACAAGACTGTCAAGAATCTTCTCACGCTGTCTTCCTCTATCTCTCTTTCAGCAAATCTTTCCGGTTGTCACGACATGTTCCAGTTTTTGTCTTCTCATAACGTGGCCAAAAAACCATGACTGCTTCTTTCTGATGTTTGTGATAAGTTGTCTTGGCAACTCAGCTTCCCTCTAAACGTCCAGATTGCTCTTTTTGGCTGTCCAATTAATTTTCAGCATTCTTCTATAAAACCACATCTCCATGGCTTCCATGGATTTTTCACCCGTTTACTAATTGTCCAGGATTCGCAGCCATATGTTAAAACTGGTTCTATGTAACATGCAATAACTCTTTTCTGACTTTCAAGGACAAGTGACTTATTGCACAAAACCTTCTTATTTGATAGAATGCAGTGTTTGCTTGTCCTATTCTGTTCTTTACCTCAGAGGTGCATCTTCTATCTGATGTTATCCATGTGCCTAGATATCTGAATTTCTGCACTTGCCCCAAAAATAAAATAAAGTTGTGTACTTTAATTGTACATTTAAGCACAATCTGTTCTTTGAATATCAGCATGACTTCTGTCTTTCTATTATTCAAACTAAGGCCCTTGTTTCACTTTCTATAACAACTGTATCTATCATTTCTGTAGATCGTTCTGACTTCTTGCTATCAAGACGGTGTCATCAGCATACCTACGTTATTTATATTATGTCAACCAACCAGGATCCCTGACATATTTTCTGTAGATCTCATTATATATTCACGGTACAATGAGAATACACCAGGAGACAATACACAACCTTGTCTGACATCCTTCTTAATACACTGAAATGTTACTACAAGGTTGTTGATTCTTATGGCTGCTGTTTGCTGCCAGTTTACAACATGCCTGCAGAAGTCGGATGTGTCGGCCTAACGGCGCAAGAACGCAGCTCTGCTGTAAACAGGCACAACGCATTCACATCCGAAAAAAAAACTCCGGATGAACGAAGAAGAAGATTATTTCAAGATCGCATTAGTACAAGAACCAGATACTTGATATTGTTTTCCCCTCTATATTTTACAGTTCTGTACTTCTCGTCCTAATGAAGTTCGTTTATAACGTAAGTAGACCCGCAAATCACGTTTTATGTAGATGTCTAGACTTGTTCTACTATGTGTTATTAAATTTAGCTTCCATTTTTATGCATACTGTGTAAGGGTTGGGGGAATTTATAGGGAGGAAAGTCGAAAGGAGGGAATGACGCTCTTAACATATGGTAAAGGGGGGCATGGGCCAAAAAGGTTGAGAACCACTGATCTAGCAGAATCTAAATCTGGATATTTCCATTTGTGTGATTTTGTTTCCATTAATTCACTTAATATTAACAACACAGAAATAACAGTCATGGTAGTGATTCTTGGGCTCTCTCCAAACCATTGGAATTCCAAATTGTGTAAGGGACTAGATAGCAATAGTCCCACCCCCCCCCCCCCCCCCCCCATTTCTTCCTCCAGAGCTTTATATAGAAAATACTGTAATAATATTAATTACAGTTTTTAAAAAAATGCTTGTATCTCAAAAGCTAGAGCTGCTACACACAAATAAATGTGATATTTGGATTTAGCAGACCTCATTTATGCAAAATCATGTGTAAAATGTTTGGCACAAGTTTGTGTTGTTTGTTGTTGTTGGGTTGTGTAATGAGATTGCAACCGATACCATGACTATTGAGACTCCACGCTGGTTGTTGAATACCGTGAGCGTATGGGAGTATTCCGAATATTATGAGTCTTTTCTTGACTTCTCTCAACTCAACGGAACCGCCATACTTGTGTAGTCGTCTTTATTTTTCTTGTTTATTTTTAAAGACATTGCACAAAATAAATAACTAATGAGCAACAAACATAAAGTTTGAGTTACCAAATAGGTAAAAAGAATCCTTCTCACAATAAAAAAAATATAAATAAACTTTTCGCTGAGAAATGGCAATATAAACAAAATCCGAAACAAAGAATGTCTGCGAAATACCGGAGGAAATAAATGTCTTTTGCTGATGTAGCAGTATTTGTTCAACAAACTGAGATGCATGTGGCTGATATCCAAGGACCTCGGGTGGCAAGCAACAAGAACGCGCATTCTTCTATTCTGCTAATAAAACAAGAAACAGACAAGCTTTATTGAGTATGTATGTTTGCAGACTCTTTGAGAAACAAGCAAAATAGACAACACTTGTCTCTGGCCCCAGCTCATTCGCTGCTTACTGTTATATACCTCGCGAGATTTGGCAACGTAAGATAGATGGTTCATTGTATATTCTAATTCGCAATCCTGCATACCGCGTTCTAAACACAGTTGACGGCGATTCGGGAGCAGAACGATGGTTTTCAAACAATGGTATGAGTTCTCGTCGTCTCGAAAGCAATGAAAAAGTACTGAACGTAAACTTGCAAATAACTTACACATGCCAAAAATGTCGGGTTTGTCTGCGAACTCCTGTAAACGACATGCAACTAACTTTTGTATAGTCTGAAAACAGGTTGCTGAAAAGACTTAGCATTTTGTTCAATAAAAATGTTATACCCAGCTCAGCCTGTCGTCTTTCTCAATCGATCTTTATCCACTCGCCAACCCTCTCCAAACCATTCTATCATTTCCTATCTCGTGTAGTTCCGTTCATGTCACCCCCCCCCCTTCTACAATCCCCACCAACCCTCTCGAAACCATTCATTTGGGAGATGTGTGGGTGGGTGGGGAGATGTGTGTGTGGGTGAGAGACTGTGTGGGCGGGATGTGCAGTAGAGAATGCATGTGGGGGGATTTTGTGTGTGTGTGTGTGGGGTCGGGGATATGTTTTGTGTGGGGTGTTGTGTTGGAGGGGAAATGTGTGAGGGGTGGGGGGGTGTGAGAAAGTGCGGGTTGATGAAAGATGTATGTGAGGGATGGGGGATGTGTGTTTGCTGGGTGGGTTGGAGTGTGTGTGGGTGGGAGGGTAGATGAGAGATGCATGTGTTGATGGTTGGGTGTTGGATGTGTGGGTGTGAGTGGTTGATGGATGAGTATGTGAGGTGTATGAATATGTGTGAGAGATAGAGTGTAGGGTGGTGGATGGTGTGTGTGTGTGTGGGTGGGAAGATGTGTGTGAGCGGCGGATGTGTGTGGCTGGGTATATGTGGGTGGTGGGGTGTGTTTTTTGGATGAGGAATGTGTTGGTAGGTGGGGATGTGTGTATGGGTGTGGGGATGTGTGTGTGAGTGTATGGATGCTGAGATGTGTAGTTAAGGGATATGTGATTGCTGGATTGGAGGTCGGGTGGGGGGGAGGTGGTTGGCGAGTGGGTGGGTGGAGGATGTGTGAGAGGGTGAGTGTGTGTAGTTTGGGGGTGGGTGGGGGGTGTGTGGGTGTGAGATGTTTGGGGGTGGGGGATGTGTGTAAGTGGGGGATGTGTAGTGGGTGCGGTTTTTGTGTGTGGGTAGGTGCGGGATATGTGAGTTGGCGGGAATATGTGTGTGTGGGTGTTGGATATGTGGTTGGGGTATGTGTGTATGGCTGAGTGGTTGGGGGTGTGTGGGTGGGGGGTGGGAGGATATGTGGGTAGGTGAGTGTTGGTAGGTTATGGGATGTGTGGAGGGTGTGTGCGTGTGGGTTGGGGAAATGTGTGAAGGTGGGGGAATGTGTGGGTGGGTGATGGATGGGTGGATGCATGCCTGGTGTGTCTGGGTTTAGTGTAGATGCGTGGGGGATGTGGTGTGGGGGGATGTGTGGTGGGTAGGAGATGTGTGTGTGTTTGTGGGTGGGGAGTTGGTGTCTGTGGGATGTGAGGGTTGGGGGATGGGTGGATTGATAGGGGATGGGTGGGTGAGTGGGGGATTTGTCTCATAACATTGTAACATGCATTGTTTATGTTTGCAACATTAATTTGACAACGTGTTTTTTTTCCTATGTGAATGCACTATGCACTGATGAACGAAAGATGAGTGATTGGAAGGGCTTGTTCGTCTGTTCGTTCGTTCGTTCTATCATTTGTTATTTCATGTAGTTTCGTTCATGTCACCACCCAAAAACCCTCTCGAAGCCATTCTATAATTTGCTATCTCATGTAGTACCGATCATTTCATCACCAGATTCATCCTTTATGTCTCTACACATCTACTCTGTCTGTGTTTAACAGATTATATGCCAAACAACAAGTAGGATTGGACCAAATAAAAATGAATGGCGGAAAATTTAAAGCAGGGATGTTTCACAGCTATGACCTAAAAATGTTGTTAATATGGTAGCAGACATGTTGTATTATATATCAAATAAAAGAAGGTTGCTCAGGGAAATCTACTGCATTGATATTTTAATTGAGACAACATTTCGCAATGACAACATTTCGGCGATATATAACCCCATGGCAGATATGGAAAGTCACTAAAGACGATTAATCATCCCATGGTAGTTAATCAGGTAATGTCTTCCTCTATTTCGTTTAACCCGTGAGTTCCAGACAAGGGGCTTTCAACTTATAATATTCTCTACATCAGCTCCACCGCTGTGGTAGAGGGGTTACGAAAACCGTGTTTGAAACACAGCTACCGACGATTTGGGAGCAGACCGCATTGCGTTGGTTTCCCATACAAAGTATAAATACCGATTCAAAAAGCAATACCAAACTACTGAACGTAAAGTATGCCAAGAAATCACGGACTGCTTGGGTTAATTGCGACGTCCTGTAAAGGATATACAACTGATTGACATCAGCTCCACATTTGTGATTCTGTTATACTAGTTTAGTCTTATTCTGCACAGGCAACAATTAATGGATGTTTGACATCAATTCGTAGTAATTGTAGTCGTTCTCCGTGGTTTTTAATGGAACCTAGAGACTAACTGTCATGGCAGGACAGACCAGGCTCTAAGCCTTGGTCGGCAGGTGGTCTAGGATCGAAGCTCCGACAGGCGGACAATTAACGCGTTGCTTTGCAGATCCGGTTTGTCTTGTTCCAGGTGTATTGGTGTTACCTTTCCACTGGAGTAAACTAGGTAGGCGAAGAGAGGGATCATGCTGCATAGGCAACACGTGGTCTCTTTTATATGAGACCATAGGCAACACATGGTCTCTTTTATATGAGGGTTCGCTTTCCTTATTACCAGTGTTCTACCCTATCATGCGACCCACTCCGACTTCTGAGATACTTGTAATTATGTACCCGTCAAGGACGATAATTCAACATCTTAGACAAACGACAGGTGTAGTAATTGAACCCGATACCTCGGCATCAGCACACTGAAAGCTTAAGAGCGAGCTTTCTATCAATTCGGCCACGCTGATCTCCATAAAATGATATCATCAACCATTAAAGTCACACCTGGGCTCCCAGCTCACGGGTACCGGAAACAGTGTTTGGAAGTAAAGGCGACTGGCATAACACTGGTGATATCGCACAACACGTAACGATTGGTCTGTACCACATGGGTATAGAACTACATGCCCTATGACCCCTGGGGTGTACCAAAGGGTCTTTTACCATGTACCCAATGTGCCTTAAAGGCCAGTGTAAGGGACCTTTAGTTACTATTAGAAAGACTCGTGATGTTATTGACCTTTAACCCCTTGTTTCCTTAACCAGACATTCGGTTCATTCACTTTGTTGGAATAATACACGCTTGTCCGATGAAAGACGTGTCCAGCCCACAACAGGGATACAGATAACAAGATTTATATTTATATTTTCATGTATTATGTGCTTGGTACCTTTTACAACAACCAGCGAGTAGAAAATACTCTTCGCTGGCTGTTGAACAAAGGGACGGGGCGAGTATGAGAATGTTCTGAGTGCAGTGATGTCGGTTCTTATCTCAACTCAGCTCTACTTTCACGTCGTGTTTTTCATGTAATAGTGTCGATTTTTTTCTGTGCTGACGAAGGCTGTTGCCGCAACGTCAGTGTTGTTACTTGTCAACGTGTTATAGTAAAGCCTATTGTCTACTTCTCGTGTTTTGGCTATTCACTCATTGCATTAGAAAGAAAGGATGGTGTTTCAGGGGTAGTAACCGGAGAAATAACCGAAAAATTTAGCACAAACTTAGTTAGCTACCTTTTTTATGAACATGTTCGATTCGATTTCACCATACCACCTGCCCCGTTCAACTTCAAGGAGAAGTTATAGTTAGGGTCCATCACCGGCTCAGAATGATAGTCATGTGATTGAGTCAGCAGCAAAAGTAGCTGCCCACGGTTTTACCCTCACAATCCTATTAAATCGAAGGTGATTGTTGTCCAAATGGGGCAATGAACATATTTTCTGTGCGGATTTGTTCGTTAGAAAAGACATTGGGAATGAGGGAGTTTTAAAATCGACACGGACTCCCAGGTTAACTTGGGGACCAGAAAATGTCTTGGAAAGTAAATGCGGCTGGCTTGATATCATATAATCCACCCAGAGTTGATTGGTCTATAACTATGGATCTAGCACAATATACATTAAGGCATGCAAATGGTCATTTACATGTTACTGCACTTGTAATAAGGAAAGGGTATTATGGTGGTGGAGTGGCTAGCACCCTTGCCCTGCCAGATTGGTGGCCATATGCTAGAATGTCCATCTAGGTCAGGGTTGTTGTTAAAGCTGCTCCGCCTAGCCAGGTAGATCCCCCCTAAAATGGACATCCGAAAAGTCCTCGGCATTAATGGTTGTTGGGATGGCGATGACCGCATCACCCATCAAGTGTCGATTGGCGTATAAAAATATGGCGTTGGTAGTTTATACCCAGTGTCTTCACGGCGTGGAAAAGCGGTCTTTGTTTTTTTTTAAATTATTAATTTGTAATTAAGTCGTATTCAAATCTGACATGAGCTAACGTATGACCGCAGACGGCACTGCCAGCTCTCTGTTGGGGCCGAATTTTGGCCGACGCTGATTAAACCCGACAGCCCACATTGTGCCAACGTCTTTGGATGGAGGAGCGAAACAGGGAGAGTACAAGCCTTACCCTGGTGCGAGAAAATGCAACCTAAAGACTAAATGTCATTGGCAGGCAGACAATGCTCCAAGCCTTGGTCGTCAAATGGTCTAGGATAGAGGCTCCGACAGGCGAACAGCAAGAACATTACTTTGCTAATACTTTGCAAAACTACTGAACGTAAACTGGCCAAGTCATCAACACCAGTTGCAAAATGCTGGTCTTGACAGCAATGATCTGTAAATAGGATATGCCAAAAAAAAAGAAGTAGTAGTAAGGAAACATATCATAAATGAGTAAGGTAAGATATAGTAGTAACAAATCATAAATGAAGTAGGTAAGATATAGTAACTAGGTAAGCATATCTAAATGGAGTAAGGTAAGATATAGTAGTAAGGGTAATATTAATAAATGAAGTCGTACGAATAGTAGTAAGGTAACATATCATAAATGAAGTAAGGTAAGATACAGTAGTAAGGTAACATATCATAAATGGAGTAAGGTAGATATAGTAGTAAGGTACATATCATAAATGGAGTAAGGTAAGATGATAGTAGTAAGGTAATATATCATAAATGAAGTAAGGTAAGATACAGTAGTAAGGTAACATATCATAAATCAAGTAAGGTAATATAGTAGTACGGTACCATATCATAATGGAGTAAGGTAGATATAGTAGTAAGGTAATATATCATAAATGAAGTAAGGTAAGATATAGTAGTAAGGTAATATATCATAAATGAAGTAAGGTAAGATATAGTAGTAAGGTAACATATCATAAATAAAGTAAGGTAAGATATAGTAGTATCGTGGTAACATATCATAAAGGAAGTAAGGTAAGATATAGTAGTAAGGTAACATATCATAAATGGAGTAAGATAAGATGTAGTAGTGAGGTAACATATCATAAATGGAGTAAGGTAAGATATAGTAACGAGGTATCATAAATGAAGTAAGGTAAGATATAGTAGTAAGGTAACATATCATAAATAAAGTAAGGTAAGATATAGTAGTAAGGTAACATATCATAAATGAAGTAAGGTAAGATATAGTAGTAAGGTAACATATCATAAATGAAGTTAGGTAAGATATAGTAACGAGGTAACATATCATAAATGGAGTAAGGTAAGATGTAGTAGTGAGGTAACATATCATAAATGGAGTAAGGTAAGATATAGTAACGAGGTATCATAAATGAAGTAAGGTAAGATATAGTAGTAAGGTAATATATCATAAATAAAGTAAGGTAAGATATAGTAGTAAGGTAATATATCATAAATAAAGTAAGGTAAGATAGGTTGTGTACTATCCCCCACCCTCTTTGGGATATACTTTTCACTTCTACTGAAATATGCCTTTCGTGATCAGGATGACGGTATATACATTCACTCACGCTCAGATGGTGGCCTCTATAATGCTCAGAGATTGAAGGCCAAGACCAAAATTAGCAGGGTACTAATCAGAGAGTTGCTTTTTGCGGATGATGCTGCGATTACGACCCACTCTGAGGAAGAATTACAACATCTACTGTCTGCATTCTCCAATACTTTTCTGAATTTTGGTTTTTAACAATTAACAAAAAGAAGACACAGATTATGTCACAAGGTGCACATGGGGTACCATCAATCTTTATTGACGACGCCGAACTGGAGATAGTAGACCATTTTACATATCTAGGATCAGAGGTAAATAGCAAATTATCCCTCGATCAGGAATCAACATCAGGATTGGGCAAGCAGCAACAACAATGAACACGTTAGCAAAAAAGAGTCTGGGAGAACAGGAAGCTTACTGCCAAAACAAAGTCCTCGTCTACCAAGCCTGTGTCCTTATACTCGTCTTTATGGCAGTGAAACCTGGACCAACTTACTCACGACCAAGGAGAACGTTTAAACAGCTTTCATATGCGGTAGTCTGCGAAGAATACTTGGTATTAAGTGGCCAGACAAAATCACAAATACTGAGTATTTGGAAAGATCCTGTTGTGTGACGGGTATTCCATGCTCAGTCTTCGTAGACTTAGATGGATAGACACGTTAGGAGGATGGATGATGGTAGAATACCAAAGGACATCTTTTTTGGTGAATTACAGACGGGTAGGAGATCTCAGGGTCGGCCTCTACTACGATACAAAGATGTGTGTAAGCGGGACATGATTGATACAGGCATTGATAATGCACATTGGGAGCACGTCGCCGCTGAACGTGTTGCATGGAGGGCAACTATCAGAAACGGAATAAAGACAAAGGAGAAAATGATTGCAGATAAAGCACCACACAGAGCGTGAGAGACTTAAGATGGTGCAAAATGGTGGAAATGACCATGTTTTTCACATGCACCTACTGTGGGCAAACATTTGCAGCAAGAATTGGCCTTACAGCCACACTCGCCACCAGCCATGGATCGTAGTTATTAAGCCTTTTTAAAGCACAATGTACCAAACTATCGTCTGTCCAAGACGGCAAGGTGCCAATGAAAAGTAAGGAAAGATATAGTAGTAAAGTAACATATCATAAATGGAGTAAGGTAAGATATAGTAGTAAGTAACATATCATAAATGAAGTAAGTAAGATATAGTAGTAAGGTAACATCTCATAAATGAAGGTAAGGTAAGCTATAGTAGTGAAGGTAACATATCATATAATGAAGTAAGGTAAGATAGTAGTAAGGTAAATATATAAATGAAGTAAGGTAAGATATAGTAGTAAGGTAACATATCATAAATGAAGTAAGGTAAGATATAGTAGTAAGTAAGCATATCATAAATGAAGTAAGAGTAAGATATAGTAGTAGGTAACATATCATAAATGAAGTAAGGTAAGATATAGTAGTAAGTTTAACATATCATAAATGGAAGTAAGGTAAGATATAGTAGTAAGGTAACATATCATAAATGAAGTAAGGTGAGATATAGTAGTACGGTAACATATCATAAATGAAGTAAGGTAAGATATAGTAGTAAGGTAACATATCATAAATGAAGTAAGGTAAGATATAGTAGTAAGGTAACATATCATAAATGGAAGTAAGGTAAGAATATAGTAGTAAGGTAACATATCATAAATGAAGTAAGGTAAGATATAGTAGTAAGGTAACATATCATAAATGAGTAAGGTAGATATAGTAGTAAGTAACATATCATAATGAAGTAAGGTAAGATATAGTAACGTAAGGTAACATATCATAATGAAGTAAGGTAAGATATAGTAGTAAGGTAACATATCATAAATGAAGTAAGGTAAGATATAGTAGTAAGGTAAATATCATAAATGAAGTAAGGTAAGATATAGTAGTAAGGTAACATATCATAAATGAAGTAAGGTAAGATATAGTAGTAAGGTAAACATATCATAAATGAAGTAAGGTAAGATATAGTAGTAAGGTAACATATCATAAATGAAGTAAGGTAAGATATAGTAGTAAGGTAACATATCATAAATGAAGTAAGGTAAGATATAGTAGTAAGGTAACATATCATAAATGAAGTAAGGTAAGATATAGTAGTAAGGTAATCATATCATAAATGGAGTAAGGTAAGATATAGTAGTAAGGTAACATATCATAAATGAAGTAAGGTGAGATATAGTAACTAAGGTAACATATCATAAATGAAGTAAGGTAAGATATAGTAGTAAGGTAACATATCATAAATGAAGTAAGGTGAAGATATAGTAGTAAGGTAACATATCATAAATGAGTAAGGTAACATATCATAAATGAAGTAAGGTGAGATATAGTAAGTTAGGTAACATATCATAAATGGAAGTAAGGTGAAGATATAGTAACGAGGTAAGCATATCATAAATGAGTAAGGTAGATATAGTAAGTAAGGTAACATATCATAAATGAAGTAAGGTAAGATATAGTAGTAAGGTAACATATCATAAATGAAGTAAGGTAAGATATAGTAAGTAAGGTAACATATCATAAATGAAGTAATGTAGATATAGTAGTAATGTAACATATCATAAATGGAGTAAGGTAGATATAGTAGGAGGTAACATATCATAAACTGGAAGTAAGGTAAGATATTAGTAGTAAGGTTAAACATATAAATGAAGTAGGTAAGATTAGTAAGGGTAACATATCATAAATGGAGTAAGGTAGATATAGTAGTAAAGGTAACATATCATAAATGAAGTAATGTAAGATATAGTAACTAGGTAACATATCATAAATGGAGTAAGGTCAGATTTAGTAGTAAGGTAACATATCATAAATGGAGTGAGGAAAGATATAGTAACGAGGTAACATATCATAAATGAGTGAGGCAATGATATAGTAATGAAGTAACACATCATAAATGAAGTAAGGTAAGATATAGTAATGAGGTAATCATATCATAAATAAAGTAAGGTAAGATATTGTAGTGAGATATCATAAATAAAGTAAGGTAAGAATTAATTGTAGTGAGGAGTAACATATCATAAATAAAGTAAGGTTAAGATATTGTAGTGAGATAACAATCATAAATAAAGTAAGGTAAGATATTCGTAGTGAGGTAACATATCATAAATGAAGTAAGGTAAGATGTAGTAGTCAGGTAGCATTTAATAAAAATATATCAAGGTCCATCATCATCATCCAGTGCCTTGCCGGCTGGCATGGCGATCATGCCTCTCTCACAAATTACGATCTCCGACTTCATGGATCAATTCGTGTGTTGACTCCCTTCCGTGCCATGACACAAGACTGTTAAGAATCTTCTCACGCTGTCTTCCTCTATCTCTCTTTCAGCAAATGTTTCCGGTTGTCACGACATGTTCCAGTTTTTGTCTTCTCATAACGAGGCCCAAAAACCATGACTGCTTCTTTCTGATGTTTGTGATAAGTTGTCTTGGCAACTCAGCTTCCCTCTAAACGTCCAGATTGCTCTTTTTGGCTGTCCAATTACTTTTCAGCATTCGTCTATAAAACCACATCTCCATGGCTTCCATGGATTTTTCACCCGTTTACTAATTGTCCATGATTTGCAGTCATATGTTAAAACTGGTTCTATGAAACATGCAATAACTCCTTTTCTGACTTTCAAGGACAGTGACTTATTGCACAAAACCTTCTTTATTTGATAGAATGCAGTGTTTGTTTTTCCTATTCTGCTCTTTACCTCAGAGGTGCATCTTCTATCTGATGTTATTCATGTGCCTAGATATCTGAATTTCTGCACTTGCAAAAAAAAACCAAACGTTGTGTATTTTAATTGTACATTTAAGCATAATATGTTCTTTTAATATCAGCATGACTTCTGTCTTTTATTATTTCAAACTAAGGCCCTTGTTTCCACTTTCTATAACAACTGTATCTATCATTTCCTGTTAGATCGTTCTGACTTCTTGCTATCAAGACGGTGTCATCAGCATAACCTACGTTATTTATATTATGTCAACCAACAGGATCCCTGACATATTTCTGTAGATCTCATTATATATTCACGGTACAATGAGAATACACCAGGAGACAATACACAACCTTGTCTGACATCCTTCTTTATACACTGAAATGTTACTACAAGGTTGTTGATTCCTATGGCTGCTGTTTGCTGCCAGTATGTCCTTTATTATTCGCAGACCTTTGCCGTAAGTGTTCAGTTGTTTTAGTAAATGTATCATTTCGTCATGCTTTACATTGTCAAATTCTGTTTTGTGTGTAGTCTATGAAGCATAAGTACAGATCTGTTTTTACTTCTATAGCTCTTTCTAATAGAAAGTACGCTATCATATAATAGTGAGACAAGATATCATACACAAAGTAAGATAAGTTTTAGTAAACAAAAAAATATGGGATCTCTGTTGCAAAGTAGTTTAGCTGTCTGTCTAGTGCTCAAAAGGTTGTGGGTTCATTTTCATACCTTGTAACTTGGTTTGTGAGTGTTCATAATTCACTTCCATACATCAGGATTGGTTCCACACAGCTCTTAAGATCACTTTACCTTACCTTGATTGAGAAATATAACTTGCAGAGCTTATTGTTCCTCTTGTGAAATGCTGCCAGTGGCTGGGTTTTTATGTTCACATCTGTTCCTTTGTTGAATAACTGCATTGTAAGAACGTGTTTGTAACATGACAGTTTCAAAACCCAGTGCTGTAAAGAGGGGATGTGTCGAGCTGAGATGAGTTGAGTTAAGTACAGCTTAGCTGAGTTGAGTTAAGTACAGCTTAGCTGAGTTGAGTTGAGTTGAGTTAAGTACAGCTTAGTTGAGTTGAGTTGAGTTAAGTACAGCTTAGCTAAGTTGAGTTAAGTTGGGCTGAGTTAAGTACAGCTTAGCTGAGTTGAGTTGAGTACAGCTTAGCTGAGTTGAGTTAAGGATCAACATCACAGCACTCGGGACATTCCCTTTCAAGCAATTTGTCCTCATCTGCAACAGCAAGCGAAGAGTCCCAGTACTAATGGTACCAAGAGGAGTCCGAATATGTGTCCTTCTTGCCTTCCCTCTGAGTTTTGAGCGCTGGCCAGATCCTCTGATCACTCCCTGCAGCACCATTCTCTCCAAGCAGTGATGATCTACCCGTCAAATTATTCCACATAAAACAAAACTGAAATCACGTAGACATCATTGTTACATAATATTTATTGCATAAGTGAAACTTATATGATGTATCACACAAAATGTAATCACAACTGCATGTATATGATCAATAAAACAGAACACTATCATACAAATACAATAACATAGACACTTTGGTGGGTCATACTTCAACACCAACTATCTAAAATACTATAATTATTGTGGCAATATTATGAGCAGTATTTATCTCGTGAATCCTGAAGTAGCATTGGCAATAAATTAGGTTACATTTAATAGCATTATTGTAGTACTTTAGGCCTGTTAAAAACAATAAAGATATATATAAATTGCTTAATTTAGTGGATATTACAGTAACAAGAGTATGGTAATCAATAAAATAATACATTTTAAAGCATAAGATGAATGCAAAGCATCCTCTTGAAAATCCATAATTCAGGTGCATATTTCTTTAGTATGAAAAAACACATTTCATCTTGACCCTAAATGTCTAAGCAATTAAATGAAATCATAAACCTATTTCATTCACTATTTGGTGCCTGCACACACTCTTCCTACCAACTATATTCTACCAATGCCAAAACCTGGGACAATGACAGAAAAAGTAAAGAAAAATTACAACAACAGAAATGACATTCCTTAGAAGAATACTCATTGTATCAAGAAGAGAGAAAATCAGAAATGAACGAAATCAGGACTGAAGTAGGGGTTATAGTAGTGCTAGATTTCATGAGAAAATAACCAAGTTAAATGGTTTGGCCATATAACTAGGTTAACAACTAACAGTATATCCAACAACAAGCAATGATATACAGACCTATGGAGGCAGAAGAAGAGGCTGACCATCTAAACAATGGACAGAAGAAATTACGGAGTCCATGGGGAATCTCGATACATGAAGCCCACAAAAGGGCACTCTTCAGCTGTTTATGCTTCAACTCGACACTGCAAGGTACAAGTGGAACAGGTAAAAGAAGGTACACTTATTTAGGTTGGCTTCTGAGGATGGCGACAGAGCGCTTTTGGGAATGCCCCGAATGCTGTGATGTCGGTTCTTAAATCAATCAATCATACACAGATGGGGGATGGAGGGTAAAAGAAGAGACACGTATTTAGCTAGCATATTCATACACAGATGGAGACTGGAGGGTAAAAGAAGAGACACTTATTTAGCTAGAACTTTCATACACAGATGGGGGTTGGGGGGTAAAAGAAGAGACACTTATTTAGCTAGCACATTCATACACAGATGGGGGTTGGGGGGTAAAAGAAGAGACACTTATTTAGCTAGAACTTTCATACACAGATGGGGGAACAGACACATATATTTAAATAAAGATACATATGGGAAGAAGAGCTTTCACATCACCAGGGAATTTGTGGAAATGACAAGAAATTGAAATCTGTACAACACTTAGTATATTTAACTCTTACATTAAATTGTTGCAGTTGCATGGATAAGAAACATGAAAATCAACAAAACAGAAATGAATAAACTAAAATCATTCATTAACTGGAACCAAAAAATAAACTGCAATAATTTATTAACCAGTACTGATGAATAAGCTACAATTATTCATAACCAGTACAGATGAATAATCTACAATCATTCATTAACTGGTACAATAAATAAACTGCAGTCATTCATTAACCAATACTGATCAATAAGCTACAATAATTCATTAACCAGTACTGATGAATAAACTGCAATAATTAACCAGTACCAATGAATAAGTTACAGTCATTCATTGCACAGATCTGTACCTGCACAGATTAGTTGGACTAAAATGGTTTGACAGAATCATGCGGAGCTGAGCGACAGATCTCGACAGATTCCAGCGAATCAAGAGGTGAGGAAACCTTGCTGGTACTGGATAGGACGCACACTGAGTATATAGCAGTAAAGTTCTTATTCTGAAAATAAATGAAATGGAGGGAGACTTGAGAACACACAGAGAAGAGAATTAGAGACAGGTATGAATAATATGGAGAGTTCAGGTAGGGAATCGTAGATGATGACAATACAGGATGGCTTGACATGAGCTGTTGAGTTCAGGTAGGGAATCGTAGATGATGACAATACAGGATGGCTTGACATGAGCTGTTGAGTTCAGGTAGGGAATCGTAGATGATGACAATACAGGATGGCTTGACATGAGCTGTTGAGTTCAGGTAGGGAATCGTAGATGATGACAATACAGGATGGCTTGACATGAGCTGTTGAGTTCAGGTAGGGAATCGTAGAGGATGACAATACAGGATGGCTTGACATGAGCTGTTGAGTTCAGGTAGGGAATCGTAGAGGATGACAATACAGGATGGCTTGACATGAGCTGTTGATTCAGGTAGGGAATCGTAGAGGATGACAATACAGGATGGCTTGACATGAGCTGTTGAGTTCAGGTAGGGAATCGTAGAGGATGACAATACAGGATGGCTTGACATGAGCTGTTGAGTTCAGGTAGGGAATCGTAGATGATGACAATACAGGATGGCTTGACATGAGCTGTTGAGTTCAGGTAGGGAATCGTAGAGGATGACAATACAGGATGGCTTGACATGAGCTGTTTCAGGTAGGGAATCGTAGATGATGACAATACAGGATGGCTTGACATGAGCTGTTGAGTTCAGGTAGGGAATCGTAGAGGATGACAATACAGGATGGCTTGACATGAGCTGTTGAGTTCAGGTAGGGAATCGTAGATGATGACAATACAGGATGGCTTGACATGAGCTGTTGAGTTCAGGTAGGGAATCGTAGATGATGACAATACAGGATGGCTTGACATGAGCTGTTGAGTTCAGGTAGGGAATCGTAGATGATGACAATACAGGATGGCTTGACATGAGCTGTTGAGTTCAGGTAGGGAATCGTAGATGATGACAATACAGGATGGCTTGACATGAGCTGTTGAGTTCAGGTAGGGAATCGTAGATGATGACAATACAGGATGGCTTGACATGAGCTGTTGAGTTCAGGTAGGGAATCGTAGATGATGACAATACAGGATGGCTTGACATGAGCTGTTGAGTTCAGGTAGGGAATCGTAGATGATGACAATACAGGATTGGCTTGACATGAGCTGTTGAGTTCAGGTAGGGAATCGTAGATGATGACAATACAGGATGGCTTGACATGAGCTGTTGAGTTCAGGTAGGGAATCGTAGATGATGACAATACAGGATGGCTTGACATGAGCTGTTGAGTTCAGGTAGGGAATCGTAGATGATGACAATACAGGATGGCTTGACATGAGCTGTTAGTTCAGGTAGGGAATCGTAGATGATGACAATACAGGATGGCTTGACATGAGCTGTTGAGTTCAGGTAGGGAATCGTAGATGATGACAATACAGGATGGCTTGACATGAGCTGTTGAGTTCAGGTAGGGAATCGTAGATGATGACAATACAGGATGGCTTGACATGAGCTGTTGAGTTCAGGTAGGGAATCGTAGATGATGACAATACAGGATGGCTTGACATGAGCTGTTGAGTTCAGGTAGGGAATCGTAGATGATGACAATACAGGATGGCTTGACATGAGCTGTTGAGTTCAGGTAGGGAATCGTAGATGATGACAATACAGGATGGCTTGACATGAGCTGTTGAGTTCAGGTAGGGAATCGTAGATGATGACAATACAGGATGGCTTGACATGAGCTGTTGAGTTCAGGTAGGGAATCGTAGAGGATGACAATACAGGATGGCTTGACATGAGCTGTGAGTTCAGGTAGGGAATCGTAGATGATGACAATACAGGATGGCTTGACATGAGCTGTTGAGTTCAGGTAGGGAATCGTAGATGATGACAATACAGGATGGCTTGACATGAGCTGTTGGTTCAGGTAGGGAATCGTAGATGATGACAATACAGGATGGCTTGACATGAGCTGTTGAGTTCAGGTAGGGAATCGTAGATGATGACAATACAGGATGGCTTGACATGAGCTGTTGAGTTCAGGTAGGGAATTGTAGACGGATGACAATACAGGATGGCTTGACATGAGCTGTTAGTTCAGGTAGGGAATCGTAGATGATGACAATACAGGATGGCTTGACATGAGCTGTTGAGTTCAGGTAGGGAATCGTAGATGATGGACAATACAGGATGGCTTGACATGAGCTGTTGAGTTCAGGTAGGAATCGTAGAGTGATGACAATACAGGATGGCTTGACATGAGCTGTTGAGTCAGGTAGGGAATCGTAGATGATGGACAATACAGGATGGCTTGACATGAGCTGTTGAGTTCAGGTAGGGAATTGTAGACGATGACAATACAGGATGGCTTGACATGAGCTGTTTCACAGCCTGTGCCCCAATGGCAGGTAAAGGGCAGAAGAAGAAGAAGTAGTTACATTGTGAATCAGTTAACATTAACATGGTCTCTTAAAAAACAAGTTGCTTAAAAGTCGACAGGGTCAACATCATTACACCGGGTTATTATCCCATATGGCTCAGACTCTTTCCGCAGCACGGAAAGCGTCACACAAAGCACAAACTCCGTAGCTTCAGCGATGACCCTAAATAGTCTTTAAAAAATGCACTCTTGAACCAAAGTACCAAAGTACGCAGCCCGGAATTGAACCACTTTCCCATGGAGACTCCTGAACTTGGTAAATTATGGTCAATTGTTATAAACAAATGAATAAGTAATATTTTAAAAAAGGCAAGATGATTAACTTAATTGCACCAAGTTTTATCCCACATGGTGGCCTGCTGGAAGCTTCACACAAAAGCACAAACTCCATAGCTCCAGCGATGACCCCAGGAGTCTCCAAGGAAATTGCACTCATGAACCAAACGATGTAAGATAGAATCGAACTCACAACCTTTGAAAGCAAGGCAAGTGGTGTAACCACTTTGCCATGGAGACTCCCTAGGGATACATAATATTTGGCGACATTGTCAAATAAACACACTATCATTAACAACAGAATGAAAATAATGGAATGTACACACAACAAATAATTAATTGTGTTAATTAGTCTGACTGCCTGGCAGTTACAACATGACATGTTTAATATGAACATTTCATACTTGATGATATTCAACGATATAAAATTAAAATCTTATTGACAACCGGCAAATGGTTTGACAAAAAGGAAAACATATTTGAACAGCCTGGCCAAATGGTTTAACATGGAAAATAAACTGGGAAAAAACTTGATTTGAGAGTCTGGGGATTCCACGAGATGTTAAAATATAATATAGCATACTTATCATCATGCCTCATGATGATGATGATGATGATGATGATGATGATGATGATGATGATGAACACAAGCACTTATTTATGACAAACATAAATGAAATAATTTGCTGGAAAAAATAATAAAAATAATATAATTAAAATATGAGGTTGAAAATATGGAAACATTATATAAACATCTTGTTTCCGAAATATTGAAAATAAATTTACTTTGACCATTAATTCCGGAAACCAATTCCAAAACATCTTTAAAATATGCATTTTAAAGATTATACAAAATATTAAATGGCTTTGGAATAATTATTTCTAAGATGAGAGTCACTTATTCTCAGTGGATGTAAATGTTAGATAATATATACAAAATAATAAATGGCTTTGAAATAATTATTTCTTAGATAAGAGTCAGGTATTCTCAGTGGATGCAAATGTTAGATAATGTATACAAAATAATAAATGGCTTTGGAACAATTATTTCTAGGATGAGAGTCGGTTATTCTCAGTGGATGCAAATTGACAATGTATAAAGAAACAAGAAGAAACTGAGGCAGTAGCGAGCCAAAGGGACGGGCTTGGTAGAATCAGCGGGGAAAGAAGACCCTGTTGAGCTTGACTCAGGTCTGACTTTGTGAAGACACATGAAGGGTGTAGCATAGGTGGGAGCGCAAACGCAATTGAAATACCACTACTTTTATCGTTTCTTTACTTATTCAGTCCAGGGAGAGTTGGTCGCAACAGATGAACAATATCTCCAGCAGGCCTAATCTCGCTGGTTGCGGGATCCGCAGTGTCAGGCAAGGAGTCTGATGGTAGCACACGCCTACATTGGTCCGGACACTTATGATTGAGAGATGTACGTGCTCATACAGGTCCAGACACTTGCTTTAAGGCCCTTTCTGTGGGATATGGCTGAACGCCTCTAAGCCAAGTCCCACGGTTGTGAGGGTCTAGCCACCACTCACCTGCTCTTGGAGGTTTAATGCTGAGCTGCCAGCATTTGCAGCCTACCTTGTTCCAGACGTACTGGTTATCCTTTCTACTGGAGTAAACAAGGCAAGGCCGAGAGAGGGAACATGCTGCATGGACAACACATGTCCTCTGAATCCATGCCCAGGCATTGTGCGATGGGAATATGGCCAAATTCCAATCCACATACTTTCGTATGTCAAGACGGCAAGGTGCCACTCACAGTTTTAACCATCTATAAATATCATCTTTTAACTAAATTCTTAACAACCTATAAAAATAATCTGTTAACTAAACTCTTCACAACCTACACATACCATCTGTTAACTAAACTCTTCACAATACACATGTGGACTCAGAACCATGCTCTTCAAAATGTTCAGTTACAGATCACTTATCTAACCCATAAGGGCGGTCAGCATGGCTGATTGGCTGAGGTAATGGGTTCAACTCCTACACCGGTCAGTTGGGCTAAAATGTTGACTTCCTGTCCTTGACTTGGGGAAGTAAAAATACCTCAGAAGTCGGAGTGGGTTGGCCTGATGGCAAAGGGATACTAACAACAGTAATAGGGAAAATTAGCCCACTCACAAAAATCAGTCTAGTGCACTAGAAGAAGTAACACGTGTATGGACTACACTTGAGTTCAAAGGGAGCAAATGTAACACAAAATAAACAAACATAAGGAAAAGGTTGTCATATCAGCATAAAAAGTGAAATAGAAAAAGTAGCATTATGTGGGGAAATACTAGGCAAGAGAGGCATAAGAAAACAGAAAAGAGTGTATGGAGAACATTTAAACAGCTGGGCCACAAACAATAATATAAGCAACATCAACTTGCAGCAACAAAATATGAAATGACAAAGAAGATTCTAAAGTCATGACGGTAGACGCAGGCTCCAGATCAGGCAACAGAAGAGGAGTTTAAAAATAATAAGATGAAGAAGTACATATATTATCCGTCAATTATAGTCTTTAACCATATTTTTCACAATGTATATATAACCACCAATCAACTATGTTCTTAACAATTTACATAATTTGTCAATTCTATATTTAATATATATTCTTCACAAGTCAACTGTATTCTTAACAATGTACATATAAGCTGTCAACTATATTCTTTGCAATGTACATACTAGTGGAAAACTATATTCTTCATAATATACATATTCCACCAGTTAACTATATTCTTCTCAAACAGACATTTTTTTCTGTCAAATATATACTTCAAAATGTACATATTACCTGTCAACTATACTCTTTACAACTTTATTCACAATAATGCACATAGGCGACCAATAAACTGTATTTCATACAATGTACATATAACCTGTCAACTATATACTTTACAATGAACATACCATTTTTCAACTATACTCTTAACAATGTACATATCCAAACCTTAAAGTACATTTATCAAATCTACACAACATTACTATTATTTTCTATCCATCATTATGTTCATAATCATTGAAATTTATTAAATGAAAGGAAGTTCTAAATGAACAATGAACATTATGGAAGGAATGAATGATATATAGACATTACTATCACAATAGTGAAAGACCTGACATACATGTATTAGTATCTGACTAGTGAAACTCATGAAATACACATTTCACTCTCTGAATAATGAAAGACATGAACTTAGTTATATTTGTCTGAAGGCATGAAATACACATTTCACTCTCTGAGTAGTAAGGACATGAACTTAGTAGTAAGTTAACATATCATAAATGAAGTAGGTAAGATATAGTAGTAAGGTAATATATCATAAATGGAGTAAGGTAAGATATAGTAACGAGGTAACATATCATAAATGAAGTAAGGCAAGATATAGTAACGAGGTAACATATCATAAATGAAGTAAGGTAAGATATAGTAGTAAGGTAATATATCATAAATGGAGTAAGGTAAGATATGTTAACGAGGTAACATATCATAAATGAAATAAGGTAAAATATAGTAGTGAGGTAATATATCATAAATGGACTAAGGTGAGATATAGTAATAAGGTAATATATCATAAATGGAGTAAGGTAAGATATAGTAGTGAGGAAATATATCATAAATAAATTAAGGTAAGATATAGTAGTGAGTTAACATATCATAAATGAAATAAGGTAAGATGTAGTAGTGAGTTAACATATCACAAATAGAGTAAGGTAAGATATAGTAGTATCGAAGTAACATATCATAAATAAAGTAAGGTAAGATATTGTAGAGAGGTAATATATCTAAATGAAGTAAGGTACGATGTAGTAGTCAGGTAGCATTTAATAAATACAGCAAGGTTATCATCATCATCCAGTGCCTTGCCGGCTGGCGTGGGCGATCACGTCTCTCCACAAATTACGATTTCCGACTTTGTGGATCAATTTGTGTGTTGACTCCCTTCCATGCCATGACACATGACTGTCAAGAATCTTCTCACGTTGTCTTCCTCTCTCTTCCCGCAAATCTTTCCGGTTGTCACAACATGTTCCAGTTTTTGTCTTCTCATAATGTGGCCCAAAAACGATGACTGCCTCTTTCTGATGTTTGTGATAAGTTGTCTGTGCCACTCAGCTTCCCTCTAAACATCCAGATTGCTCATTTTGGCTGTCCAATTATTTTTCAGCATTCATCTATAAAACCACATTTCCATGGCTTCCATGGATTTTTCGCCCGTTTACTAATTGTCCATGATTTGCAGCCGTATGTTAAAACTGGTTCTATGTAACATGCAAGAACTCTTTTTCTGACTTGCAAGGACAGTGACTTATTGCACAAAACCTTCTTTATTTGATAGAATGCAGTGTTTGTTTTTCCTATTCTGCTCTTTACCTCAGAGGTGCATCTTCTATCTGATGTTATCCATGTGCCTAGATATCTTATTTCTGCACTTGCCAAAAAAAAATAAAAATAAATAAATTTAGTACTTTAATTGTACATTTAGGCACAATCTGTGCTTTTAATATCAGCATGACTTCTGTCTTTCTATTATTCAAACTAAGGTCCTTGTTTCCACTTTCTATAACAACTGTATGTATCATTTCCTGTAGATCGTTCTGACTTGTTGCTATCAAGACGGTGTCAACAGCATAATGTATGTTATTTATATTATGTCCACCAACCAGGATCCTTGGCATATTTTCTATACATCTCATTATATATTCACTGTACAATGAGAATACACTAGGAGACGACACACAACCTTGTCTGACACCCTTATTTATACACTGAAATGTTACTACAAGGTTGTTGATTCTTATGGCTGCTGTTTGCTGCCAATATGTTCTTTATTATTCGCAGACCTTCGCCGTTAATGATCAGTTGTTTTAGAAATGTATCATTTCGTCATGCTTTATATTGTCAAATGCCCTTTTATGTGTAGTCTATGAAGCATAAGTTCAGATCTGTTTATACTTCTATAGCTCTTTCTAATAGAAAGTAAGGTATCACATAATAATGAGACAACATATCATACACAAAGTAAGATAAGTTTTAGTAAACAAAAAAAAATGGGATCTCTGTTGCAAAGTAGTTTAGCTGTCTGTCTAGTGCTCAAAAGGTTGTGGGTTCATTTTCATACCTTGTACCTTGGTTTGTGAGTGATCATAATTCACTTCCATACATCAGGATTGGTTCCACATAGCTCTTAAAATCACTTTTCCTTACCTTGATTGACAAATATAAATTGAAGAGCTTATTGTTCCTCTTGTGAAATGCTGCCTGTGGCTGGGTTTTTATGTTCACATCTGGCAAAACATCATGTTTCCTTTTGTGAATAACTGTATTGTAAGAACTTGTTTGTAACATGACAGTTTCAAAACCCAGTGCTGTAAAGAGGGGATGTGTCGAGTTCAGTTGAGTTGAGTTAAGTACAGCTTAGCTGAGTTGAGTTAAGTACAGCTTAGCTGAGTTGAGTTGAGTTGAGCTGAGTACAGCTTAGCTGAATTGAGTTAAGTACAGCTTAGCTGAATTGAGTTGAGTTGAGTTAAGTACAGCTTAGTTGAGTTGAGTTGAGTTGAAGTACAGCTTAGCTGAGTTGAGTTAAGTTGGGCTGAGTTAAGTACAGCTTAGCTGAGTTGAGTTGAGTACAGCTTAGCTGAGTTGAGTTAAGGATCGACATCACAGCACTCAGGATATTCCCTTTCAAGCAAGTCGTCCTCATCTGCAACAGCAAGCGAAGAGTCCCAGTACTAATGGTACCAAGAGGAGTCTGATTATGTGTCCTTCTTGCCTTCCGTCTGAGTTTTGAGTGCTGGCCAGATCCTCTGATCACTCCCAGCAGCACCATTCTCTCCAAGCAGTGATGATCTACCCATCAAATTATTCCACATAAAACAAAACTGAAATCACATAGACATCATTGTTACATAATATTTATTGCATAAGTGAAACTTATATGATGTATCACACAAAATGTAATCACAACTGCATGTATATGATCAATAAAGCAGAACACTATCATACAAATACAACATTATCAAACAAACAGACGATTATCACATAGATGTAACTATCAAACAAACAGACGATTATCGCACAGATGTAACACAATCAAACAAACAGAACAATGTCACAGAAATAATAACACTATCATACAAATACAATAACATAGACACTTTGGTGGGTCATACTTCAACAAACTATCATAAAATACTATAATTATTGTGGCAATATTATGAGCAGTATTTAATCTCGTGAATCCTGAAGTAGCATTGGCAATAAATTAGGTTACATTTAATAGCATTATTGTAGTACTTTAGGCCTGTTAAAAACAATAAAGAGAAGAATATTATAAATTGTTTAATTTAGAGAATATTACACTAACAAGAGTATGGTAATCAATAAAATAATACATTTTAAAGCATAAGATAAATGCAAAGCATCCTCTTGAAAATCCATAATTCAGGTGCATATTTCTTTAGTACAAAAAATTACATTTCATCCTGACCCTAAATGTTTAAGCAATTAAATGACATCATAAACCTATTTCATTCACTATTTCGTGCCTGCACACTCTTCCTACCAACTGTATTACTACCAATGCCAAACCTGGACAATGACAGAAAAAGAAAAGAAAAATTACAATAACAGAAATGAGATTCCTTAGAAGAATACTCATTGTATCAAGAAGAGAGAAAATCAGAAATGAAGAAATCAGGACTAAAGTGGGGGTTATAGTAGTGCTAGATTTCATGAGAAAATAACAAGTTAAATGGTTTGGCCATATAACTAGGCTTACCAACTAACAGTATACCACAACAAGCAATGATATACAGACCTAATGGAGGCAGAAGAGGCTGACAATCTAAACAATGGACAGAAGAAATTACGGAGTCCATGGGAATCTCAATACATGAAGCCCACAAAAGGGACACTCTTCCAGCTGTTTATGCTTCAACTCGACCCTGCAAGGTACAAGTGGAACAGGTAAAAGAAGGTACACTTATTTAGGTAGCACATTCATACACAGATGGGGACTGGAGGGTAAAAGAAGAGACACTTATTTAGCTAGCACATTTATACACTGATGGGGAACAGACAGATATATTTAAATAAAGATACACATGGGAAGAGGAGCTTTCACATCACCAGGGAATTTGTGGAAATTACAAGAAATTGAAATCTGTACAACACTTAGTATATTTAACTCTTATATTAATTGGTGCAGTTGCATGGATAAGAAACATGAAAATCAACAAAACAGAAATGAATAAACTAAAATCATTCATTAACTGGAACCAAAAGATAAACTGCAATAATTTATTAACCAGTACTGATGAATAAGCTACAATTATTCATAACCAGTACAGATGAATAATCTACAATCATTCATTAACTGGTACAATAAATAAACTGCAGTCCTTCATTAACCAATACTGATCAATAAGCTACAATAATTCATTAACCAGTACTGATGAATAAACTGCAATAATTAACCAGTACCAATGAATAAGCTACAGTCATTCATTAACTGGTACCTGCACAGATTAGTTGGACTAAACTGGTTTGACAGAATCATGTGGAGGTGAGCGACAGATCTCGACAGATTCCAGTGAATCAAGAGGTGAGGAAATCTTGCTGGCACTGGATAGGACACACACTGAGAAAACCTAGTAATAGTATATAGCAGTAAAGTCCTTATTCTGCAAATAAATGAAATGGAGGGAGACTTGAGAACACACACAGAAGAGAATTAGAGACAGGTATGAATAATATGGAGAGTTCAGGTGGGGAATTGTAGAGGATGACAATACAGGATGGCTTGACATGAGCTGTTTCAGGTAGGGAATCGTAGAGGATGACAATACAGGATGGCTTGACATGAGCTGTTTCAGGTAGGGAATTGTAGAGGATGACAATACAGGATGGCTTGACATGAGCTGTTTCAGGTAGGGAATTGTAGAGGATGACAATACAGGATGGCTTGACATGAGCTGTTTCAGGTAGGGAATTGTAGAGGATGACAATACAGAATGGCTTGACATGAGCTGTTTCAGGTAGGGAATCGTAGAGGATGACAATACAGGATGGCTTGACATGAGCTGTTTCAGGTAGGGAATCGTAGAGGATGACAATACAGGATGGCTTGACATGAGCTGTTTCAGGTAGGGAATCGTAGAGGATGACAATACAGGATGGCTTGACATGAGCTGTTTCAGGTAGGGAATTGTAGAGGATGACAATACAGAATGGCTTGACATGAGCTGTTTCAGGTAGGGAATTGTAGAGGATGACAATACAGAATGGCTTGACATGAGCTGTTTCAGGTAGGGAATTGTAGAGGATGACAATACAGGATGGCTTGACATGAGCTGTTTCAGGTAGGGAATTGTAGAGGATGACAATACAGGATGGCTTGACATGAGCTGTTTCAGGTAGGGAATCGTAGAGAATGACAATACAGGATGGCTTGACATGAGCTGTTTCAGAGCCTGTGCCCCCAATGGCAGGTAAAGGGCAGAAGAAGAAGAAGTAGTTACATTGTGAATCAGTTAACATTAACATGGTCGCTTAAAAGTCGACAGGGTCAACATCATTACACCGGGTTATTATCCCATATGGCTCAGTCTCTTTCCTGGTTTCCAACCAGGTCAGATGGCTTGACCACTTTCCCATGGAGACTCCTGAATTTGGTAAATTATGGTCAATTGTCATAAACAAATGAATAAGTAATATTTAAAAAAAAGGCAAAATGATTAACTTAATTGCACCAGGTTTTATCCCACATGGCTCAGGTGGCCTGCTGGAAGCTTCGCACAAAAGCACAAACTCCATAGCTCCAGCGATGACCCCAGGAGTCTCCAAGGAAATTGCACTCGTGAACCAAACGATGTAAGATAGAATCGAACTCACAACCTTTGAGAGCAAGGCAAGTGGTGTAACCACTTTGCCATGGAGACTCCCTAGGGATACATAATATTTGGCGACATTGTCAAATAAACACACTATCATTAACAACAGAATGAAAAATGGAATGTACACACAACAAATAATTAATTGTGTTAATTAGTCTGACTGCCTGGCAGTTACAACATGACATGTTTAATATGAACATTTCATACTTGATGATATTCAACGATATAAAATTAAAATCTTATTGACAACCGGCAAATGGTTTGACAAAAAGGAAAACAAAGGAATAAATATTTGAACAGCCTGGCCAAATGGTTTAACATGGAAAATAACCTGGGAAAAAACTTGATTTGAGAGTCTGGGGCTTCCACGAGATGTGAAAATATAATATAGCATACTTATCATCATGCCTCATTATGATGATGATGATGATGATGAACACAAGCACTTATTTATGACCGATTGGCTTTAGTTGGGCTAAAATGTTGACTTCCTGTCCTTGACTTGGGGAAGTAAAAATACCTCAGAAGTCGGAGTGGGTTGGCCTGATGGCAAAGGGATACTAACAACAGTAATAGGGAAAATTAGCCCACTCACAAAAATCTGTCTAGTGCACTAGAAGAAGTAACACGTGGACTACACTTGAGTTCAAAGGGAGTGAATGTAACACAAAATAAACAAACATAAGGAAAAGGTTGTCATATCAGCATAAAAAGTGAAACAGAGAAAGTAGCATTATGTGGGGAAATACTAGGCAAGAGAGGCAGAAGAAAACAGAAAAGAGTGTATGGAGAACATTTAAACAGCTGGGCCACAAACAATAATATAAGCACCATTAACTTGCAGCAACAAAATATGATATGACAAAGAAAATTCTAATGTCATGACGGTAGACGCCGGCTCCAGATGAGGCAACAGAAGAGGAGTTTAAAAATAATAAGATGATGAAGAAGTACATATACCATCTGTCAATTATAGTCTTCACAATGTATTTGTTGGCCTTCAACCATATTTTTCACAATGTATATATAACCGCCAATCAACTATATTCTTCACAATTTACATAATTTGTCAATTATATGATTAATATATTCTTCACAAAGTAGATGTGCCACCAGTCAACTGTATTCTTCACAATGTACATATTAGCTGTCAACTATATTCTTCGCAATGTACATACTAGTGGAAAACTATATTCTTCACAATACACATATTCCACCAGTCAACTACATTCTTCCCAAAGACAATTTTTTTCTGTCAAATATATACTTCAAAATGTACATATTACCTGTCAACTACACTCTTTACAACTTTATTCACAATAATGCACATAGGCCACCAATAAACTGTATTTCATACAATGTACATATAACCTGTCAACTATATACTTTACAATGAACATACCATTTTTCAACAATACTCTATAACAATGCACATATCCAAACCTTAAAGTACATTTACCAAATCTACACAACATTACTATTATTTTCTATCCATCATTATGTTCATAATCATTGACATTTATTAAATGAAAGGTAGTTCTAAATGAACAATGAACATTATGGAAGAAATGAATGATATATAGACATTACTATCACAATAGTGAAAGACCTGAAATACATGTATTAGTATCTGACTAGTGAAACTCATGAAATACACATTTCACTCTCTGAATAATGAAAGACATGAACTTAGTTAATTTTGTCTGAAGGCATGAAATACACATTCCACTCTCTGAGTAATTAAGGACATGAGCTTAGTTATTTTTGTCAGAAGGTGGTTAGCATGAAATACACATTCCACTCTCTGAGTAATTAAGGACATGAGCTTAGTTATTTTTGTCAGAAGGTGGTTAGCATGAAATACACATTTCACTCTCTGAGTAATTAAGGACATGAACTTAGTTATTTTTGTCTGAAGGCAATCAGCATGAAATGCACATTTAACTCTCTGAGTAATGAAAGACATGAACTTAGTTATTTTTGTCTGAAGAGGGTTAGCATGACTGAATGGATAAGATTGCTTGTTCTTAAACTTCCGGTGTGCTGATGCAGAGGCTGTGGGATCAATCCCTACCCTAGTCAGTTGGATTAAAATGTTAACTTCTCGTCCTTGACTTGGGGACTCATAAATTACAAGTACCTCTTAAGTCGAAGTGGGTCGCATGAGGGACACTGGTAATAGGAAAAGCTAATCTACGCGCTAAAATCAGACCAGTGCACTAAAAAGTAGTAGCACATTTATGGGCTACACTTGAGTTCAAAGTGAGTGAACATTAAAACAATATTCTATCTGAATAAATGTAATGTGACAATAAAAAGGTGTATTGTGACAATAAATAAATGTGCTGTTGTAAAAGATTTCAAACTTGTTGTATTTGTGGACAGATAACTTAAATGTTATATATATTTACACTTGCATGTTAAAACTAAACATTATATGGATCATGACTGTATAGTGAATGGCATACTAACATTGCAGCATAACTGTCGGGGGTTCAGGTCTCAGCAGATGGATTAGTTTTATTTGGGACCATGTCAACCGTGGAGTTAATTCAGTGTCCAAGAATCTCTACCAGTGATTTTAACTGTAATGTTAATTCAGTGTCCAGGAATCTCTACCAGTGATTTTAACTGTAATGTTAATTCAGTGTCCAGGAATGCCTACCAGTGATTTTAACTGTAATGTTAATTCAGTGTCCAGGAATGCCTATCAGTGATATTAACTGTAATGTTAATTCAGTGTCCAGGAATGCCTACCAGTGATTTTAACTGTAATGTTAATTCAGTGTCCAGGAATGCCTACCAGTGATTTTAACTGTAATGTTAATTCAGTGTCCAGGAATGCCTACCAGTCATATTAACTGTAATGTTAATTCAGTGTCCAGGAATGCCTACCAGTCATATTAACTGTAATGTTAATTCAGTGTCCAGGAATGCCTACCAGTGATTTTAACTGTAATGTTAATTCAGTGTCCAGGAATCTCTATCAGTGATATTAACTGTAATGTTAATTCAGTGTCCAGGAATGCCTACCAGTCATATTAACTGTAATGTTAATTCATTGTCCAGGAAACTCTACCAGTGATTTTAACTGTAATGTTAATTCAGTGTCCAGGAATGCCTACCAGTGATATTCACTGATTCAGTGCCAAACAAAAAAGTAGGTCTGGACCAAACATGGTGCACAATCAATGGAACAAGTATTATAATGAAAATGTCAATTTACAGGGCATTAAAATTGTGAAAGATGAAATGAAACAAATATCACAATGACCTTAGTATGATGGTGATATATCATCCTTCTGTTCACATGGGAGATCACACTTGGTGATATATCATATTTTGGCACTGAATCAGTTAAGAAAGTCAAGTCAAGGAGTCTTCTTCAAGCCTGGTGGTATATTAGGTATATGGTGCCACCCCCTTATTTCTAGAGACCAATAATCAGTTGATGATAATGTAGGTTAACATCATGGCTGCTGCTTTTACTCCTCAGAACAATTCTTGACTGTCTATTTCAGGCTGCATCAACCAGGGAAGTGTATCCCCACCATGAGGGGGACTCGAATAAATGTCCACTGGGCTGGCAGGTTAGAATGCTAGCCACTGCGCTAATGTGGCCCCCCAACAGCGTGATTACAACACATAAAGGACTATTTTTCATGCCTCGAGGTGTTTTGGTATATGGTGCTTGCATAATAGATTTTATTGACCAATCAACACTCGACGGATGATGTGATCCAATATCATACTGGCTGATTTCACTCCCTAGGAGATTTTATAGTATTCATTGCAGGTTAGGACCATCTTGAAACCCAGATCAATGTTTTAAAATACCAGACTCAATGAGGGTTCAAATACATAACTAGGCCAACAGGCAACCAACCAGTGATACTACTTGGATGACAAGTAAATCAGAAGTGAAGGATGTCTACTAACATTATAAATGCATTTGTATACAGAGGTTTAACTTACTGCAAACTTTATCAGCATTACCATTATCACAGCCATGAGAAATATAGTACATGTTTATGACGTATTTTGGGGTACCTGGCCAACATGGTGAAAAGGCAGGCAGACAGATAAGTTGTTGGAGAGGTGACTGTCTCGGGCATGATTTGCTGGTGAATGTTCCAAAAGTTTGGTCCTGCAGGACCTGGTTTCATCAACCAGCTCCTCAGATAAGTACTTAGTTAAACACAGTGATTGTTAATTTCTTATCACATGCTTTTTGTTTGTGTCCATGGTAACTGTTGTGAAGTACAGATTCAGAAAATGGCGGACAGCTAGTTACTGGCACTCCAGCAGCTGCCTTATTCAATATTGTTGTTGCATGCTGCTTGTTTGTTCAGATTCATGTCGTCATTGATATAATTAAGTGAAGGGAGGCTTATTGCTGTTGCTCTGGTGATTGTGTCTTGTCATAGCTACAATTTCCTTCAGGAGTTCACATAGGACAATGATGAGCATTTTGTGTAGTTTCCGCTGACATAGGAACAGAGCAATTATGGGGCAACTCATTTCTATTAAGTTGGAATCACATGAATACAGCTACTATGACAACTACTTTTCTTCTGGACGTCAAGAGTTTATAATACCTCGCATGATGGAAGCCTGCAACTGAGTCCTGCACATAGGGACACACACATAGCCACAGTGTGTGGTAGCATCAAGAAAATTATAGGGACAACTCTGAACTGTTCCTCTTGTATGTGCAATACACAGAAATATCAATTACTGGGGAACTGATGAGACCATTAAAACAGAATGAGAAAGAAATCCACAGGTATTGACTGTCATTTATAGACAAAACAGGAAGAAAGTAGAGATTAAAGTATCATCATCATCAAGTGCCCTGCCAGCTGGCGTAGGTGTTCATGACTCTCCACTATATCTCGGTCTTTGGTGTTCTGGATCAACTCTGCTGATGATATTCCTCCATGCCACCGTCGCAATCCATCCAGCATCATTTCTCTTGGTCTGCCTCTGCCTCTCTTCATCTCAATCTTTCCAGTTGTCATGATGTTCTCCAATGTCTCTCTTCTCATCACATGACCAAAGAAAGCTGTTTGTCTCTTTCTTATTGTTGTATATAGTGATTCTAGTTTCTAGATTAAAGGATACCTTAGTTAATATAAAAATGTAATGCTAAAGTGAGAGATTTATATGTCAGAAGTGAAGGATGACTACTAACAGTATAATTGCATCTGACTAGATTATTGTTCCTTGTTCACTCTTTAGTGTTGCTTCTTGGTCAAGTGATCTAAATGAGACTCGAACCTGCTACCTCACAACTTTCCTATACATCTATGAGTGTTGAGCAATACTTGTGAATTAATTTCTCTTGTATGTGTGTGTATGTATGTGTACGTGTGCATGTGTATGTTTGCATGCTTAGCCACATGCATGTGTGTGATTGTGTGAGTGTATGTGTGAATGTGGGAGAGTATTGTGTGTGTGAAGTGAGAGAAAGGGAGAGAGAGAGGGAGAGAGAGAGAGCGAGAGAGGAGAGAGAGAGAGAGAGAGAGTGAGAGAGAGAGAGAAAGAGAGAGAGAGAGAGAGAGAGAGAGAGAGAGAGAGAGAGAGAGAGAGAGAGAGAGAGGGAATATATTTCATTTTACACAAACATATGTTGCTTCAGTGAACAAGTTCTCAAGGCACATGGTATGTTTATGTTAAATTTTCATGCACATGGTATGTTTATGTTAAATTTTCATTGCATGCCTATTTTTAATATGCATATTTTTAACTGACAAGTCTCTGTCGCTAAGGGCTTGCGAACGTGGTTTGTGAGCCCGTATACCCGGGTTCGAAACACCGTGGTGCTGGTTTTTTCAAAAAAGGTATAGGGGCCAGTCATTCAGAAAGCAATAGCAAACTACTGAACGTTTAACATTTGCATAGTACATCAACAGCAGCTGAAAATGCTGATGTTGACTGCAATGTTCCGTAAGGGATATGCAACAAATTTTTTTTTTTTAATTGAAATCCATCGCCAATTCTATTCATATATGATGTATAGGGAGGGTGTTCTTGTTTTCAAATCCTCATTATGACAGGGATTTTCAAAACAATTTACTGAGCTGCCAGGGTGACCTAGTCTAAAATGGGCACTAAGAAATATTCTGGGAAGAAAAAGTGGCAAGAATAAAACTGATCACATGACCCATCATGTGACAACCGGTCTATACAATTATGGGGTGAGCACCATATGTCTATACACAAATAGGGTTACTTGCTTTACTTATCTGGATATGGAAGATAACTGGTAATGTTGAAATGTTTCTTGGTGGTGTAATTGTGAGATGTTTGTTGTAGGTGTAATGTTGAGATTTTGTTGTAGGTGTAATGTTGAGATGTTTGGTGTAGGTGAAATGTTAAGATGTTTGTTGTAGGTGTAATGTTGAGATTTTTTTGTAGGTGTAATGTTGAGATGTTTGTTGTAGGTGTAATGTTGAGATGTTTGTTGAAGGTATAATTTTCAGATATTTGTTGTAGGCTTCTTGCTTGCCTTATAAGACAGTTTGTACACAAGTTGTTCTAACTCGCCCCATGCCCAACATATTCCTTCATAAAATGTGTCAAAGAAGTCAGAAAAAAACGTATTCACATATTTTCAGATGCTTGCTTTCTGAAAGAGATGAAGCCAATCTGGTTTCCAAATGGAATTAAGTCTCGCTGATAAGAATAAAACTGTTTGTTGCACACTGTG
The DNA here is from genome assembly GCA_014155875.1 of Cepaea nemoralis. Taxonomy (NCBI): domain Eukaryota; kingdom Metazoa; phylum Mollusca; class Gastropoda; order Stylommatophora; family Helicidae; genus Cepaea; species Cepaea nemoralis. Next base: position 233,133 of record JACEFZ010018407.1, read on the forward strand.
CATAAAGCATGTCTGGTGTCTATACAATTATGTGGAACACCATCCTTCTCAAGCATAATAACATTGGCCCTAACCAAATCCACATGAACCAAGTTCTTCCTGTTCTCAGCAGGATACACCAAGGAAGCATCAAGGTCTGTAAATGGGCCAGCATCTTCAGCTGACAAGACAAAACATGACGTTTCTACCGTGGGACCAATTGCAGCACGAACATCTTTGGGATCTGTTCCAAACTCATCTATCATTGTCTTCAACAGAGATCTCACAGCTCCCAAAGCTGTACCACGCCAGCCTGAATGGACAGCACCACAAGCACCTGAAGGATAGGGAGATACAAGCACATTTAAACCATATATTAAAACAGTGTTTGCTAATACAACTAACATCTTTGCACTTTGAATAAACTGAAAAGGTATCAGTCTCATTTTGCTATGCTAATTCAAAAGCAGGTTATATTTTGTTATGAGTATTTCAGTAATATCTATCTATGTCTTCCATCCCTACTACAGATGTGGGTGGCTATGGTTCTCACATACTCCCTCACCTTGACTGTATATTCTATGAGACTGCTATTTGTCCATCTCTTGATGTTATCTTCCCACTTGTATCATTGTCTACCTCATGCTCGTTTGCCTTCAACCTTACCCCCCAGTATGGTTTGTATATATTATGTCTTTAACATGGCCAAATATTCCTCTTGCCTCTGTTTTATTTCTTTCATCAACTTTGTTTTCATTCCCCGTTTTTCTAGAACCTCTGTACATTACTGTTTTTCAATACTATCTATGTCTTACATCCTTACTGCAGATGTGGTTGGCTACTGCTCTCACATACCAGTCAGTAGCTTACGTACTTTTGCCCAACTAACACAGCAAATCCATTTACCACAAACTATCTCAATGAAGATGTGTACAAGTTGTCCTATGGCAGCTAGAACCTTTGGGGTGTGAAGTGTTAAAGCTTAACATACTCGAGCCCAGTGGTTGTCAACCTTTTTTGGCTCATGCACCCCTTCACCATATGTTCAGAATGTTATTCCCCTCCTTTCGTATTTCCTCCTTATAAATCTCCCCTCCCCTACACATATACATAAACATGGAAGCTAAATTTAGTAACACATACTAGAACAAGTCTAGACGTCTACACAAAACATGATTTGCGGGTCTACTTACATTAGAAAACAAATTTCAGAATGGCGAGAAATACAGAACTGTAAAGTATGGAGGGAAAAACAATATCAAGTAATTGGTTCTTGTATTAACACAATCTTGAAATAATCTTAATCCCCCCCCCCCCCCCCAACCATAAATTTCCTGAGGGGGGGGGGGGGGATAATCTTAATTTCCCCCCACCCCACGAACCATAAATTTCCCGGGGGGGGGGGGGGGGGGATTCCCACTGCTCTAGCCCATGACATATGAGGTGGGATTTGGCCTGTTGCCTTGCTTGTCATTGTCCCTTCCCAGACAATAATGAGAACTTTCTTAAAATTGCCTGCAATGATTCTTTTAAGACGGGTCAGCCTCACAGCTGTACTGGTGAACAAACATATTCTTGTCTGCTGGGAACTGAACCCTAACCATTGTCTTGGCAGGCTGAAGCACTAACCACTGCACCCCTGTGGCTCCTGTCTACTGTTTGCATGATTGGTTTTGGTCAAGAATCACATTTCCAGCAAGCAGATAACTAAACAAGTGCTGCTGTCTTCTCCAACAGAACACAAGGGGAATCTTTGCACAGTGCACTAACTCCATACATCATATTTCAGCCAAAGGATCATTAATTTGTTATAGCAGATAACTCAACAAGTGCTGCTGTCTTATACAATAGACCATACAAGGGGTATCTTTGCACAGTACACAAACTCAGTACATCATATTTCAGCCTAAGTATCATTCATTTGTTTATAGCAGATGCTTGCTTGCTTGTGTTCGTTGGCTTGAGCTCTAACGCGAAGTCCTGTATGGCGGATGAAGGCATCCTGTTGTCCAACATCAGTGTGATATCATACCGGACCTGAGGTTTGCGTGAGTATCCGTTGTCCCATGTCTGGCTTATTAGTGTGCAGACTGGTGGTTCCTCGCCATACAGGCAGACACTCTCCGACTTTGGAGGAATTTATAGCAGATAACTCAACAAGTGCTGCTGTCTTATACAATAGACCACACAAGGGGAATCTTTGCACAGTACACAAACTCGGTACATCATATTTCAGCCTAAGTATAATTCATTTGTTTATAGCAGATAACTCAACAAGTGCTGCTGTCTTATACAATAGATCACACAAGGGGAATCTTTGCACAGTACACAAACTCGGTACATCATATTTCAGCCTAAGTATAATTCATTTGTTTATAGCAGATAACTCAACAAGTGCTGCTGTCTTATACAATAGATCACACAAGAAGAATCTTTGCACAGTACACAAACTCGGTACATCATATTTCAGTCTAAGTATAATTCATTTGTTTATAGCAGATAACTCAACAAGTGTTGCTGTCTTATACAATAGATCACACAAGGGGAATCTTTGCACAGTACACAAACTTGGTACATCATATGTCAGCCTAAGTATAATTCATTTTTTCACATTACTTGGCATATAACTCTGCAGAATGTGCTTGAGATGTAGTAAAATATGCCAGGCAAGAAATTGTGCAATATTTTACTGATGGCGTCTATGTTTATCAGTTGTGTTTAGCATAATGTTGTAGTGTACAATATTTTACTGATGGCGTCTATGTTTATCAGTTGTGTTTAGCATAATGTTGTAGTGTACAATATTTTACTGATGGCGTCTATGTTTATCAGTTGTGTTTAGCATAATGTTGTAGTGTGCAATATTTTACTGATGGCGTCTATGTTTATCAATTGTGTTTAGCATAATGTTGTAGTGTACAATATTTTACTGATGGCGTCTATGTTTATCAGTTGTGTTTAGCATAATGTTGTAGTGTACAATATTTTACTGATGGCGTCTATGTTTATCAATTGTGTTTAGCATAATGTTGTAGTGTACAATATTTTACTGATGGCGTCTATGTTTATCAATTGTGTTTAGCATAATGTTGTAGTGTACAATATTTTACTGATGGCGTCTATGTTTATCAATTGTGTTTAGCATAATGTTGTAGTGTACAATATTTTACTGATGGCGTCTATGTTTATCAGTTGTGTTTAGCATAATGTTGTAGTGTACAATATTTTACTGATGGCGTCTATGTTTATCAGTTGTGTTTAGCATAATGTTGTAGTGTACAATATTTTACTGATGGCGTCTATGTTTATCAATTGTGTTTAGCATAATGTTGTAGTGTACAATATTTTACTGATGGCGTCTATGTTTATCAATTGTGTTTAGCATAATGTTGTAGTGTACAATATTTTACTGATGGCGTCTATGTTTATCAGTTGTGTTTAGCATAATGTTGTAGTGTGCAATATTTTACTGATGGCGTCTATGTTTATCAGTTGTGTTTAGCATAATGTTGTAGTGTACAATATTTTACTGATGGCGTCTATGTTTATCAATTGTGTTTAGCATAATGTTGTAGTGTACAATATTTTACTGATGGCGTCTATGTTTATCAGTTGTGTTTAGCATAATGTTGTAGTGTACAATATTTTACTGATGGCGTCTATGTTTATCAGTTGTGTTTAGCATAATGTTGTAGTGTACAATATTTTACTGATGGCGTCTATGTTTATCAATTGTGTTTAGCATAATGTTGTAGTGTACAATATTTTACTGATGGCGTCTATGTTTATCAATTGTGTTTAGCATAATGTTGTAGTGTACAATATTTTACTGATGGCGTCTATGTTTATCAGTTGTGTTTAGCATAATGTTGTAGTGTACAATATTTTACTGATGGCGTCTATGTTTATCAGTTGTGTTTAGCATAATGTTGTAGTGTACAATATTTTACTGATGGCGTCTATGTTTATCAATTGTGTTTAGCATAATGTTGTAGTGTACAATATTTTACTGATGGCGTCTATGTTTATCAATTGTGTTTAGCATAATGTTGTAGTGTACAATATTTTACTGATGGCGTCTATGTTTATCAGTTGTGTTTAGCATAATGTTGTAGTGTACAATATTTTACTGATGGCGTCTATGTTTATCAATTGTGGTTAGCATAATGTTGTAGTGTACAATATTTTACTGATGGCGTCTATGTTTATCAATTGTGTTTAGCATAATGTTGTAGTGTACAATATTTTACTGATGGCGTCTATGTTTATCAGTTGTGTTTAGCATAATGTTGTAGTGTACAATATTTTACTGATGGCGTCTATGTTTATCAATTGTGTTTAGCATAATGTTGTAGTGTGCAATATTTTACTGATGGCGTCTATGTTTATCAATTGTGTTTAGCATAATGTTGTAGTGTACAATATTTTACTGATGGCGTCTATGTTTATCAATTGTGTTTAGCATAATGTTGTAGTGTACAATATTTTACTGATGGCATCTATGTTTATCAATTGTGTTTAGCATAATGTTGTAGAGTACGTTCTGCACTTTGAGGGACTTGTTAACACATGAAAAACACTTAATGGTATAAAGGTTTTATGAATAACAGTGCAACAGAAACAAACACAATACCTGTTTTAACATCAGCCAGTAGAATCATCGAGCAGTCAGCCCCGGGGGCTGTTACGGTGACACCAGGAATGTTTGTCACTATCCCATCATACCTTCGAGGCTGCTCTTTCCCGAAAACCCAGATGGTGTTGCCATGTTCTACTTTAGGGACTTGCATGGAGTCCTGATCAAACCCAGCCTTAACTGCCAGCCTTCTTCTGTTTTCTGTGATGACCAGTATGGGGTCAGGTTTCCGAATGGTGTACAGCATGTTCATAGATGCCAGGGGTGCTAACTGTGTGACTCCTCCATATCTCTCATGGAATCCTTGTGGTGAATACAATGGGAGAAATATACTACAATTGAAAATATGATTTTATAGCAGATATTTAATACAAGTTGTGTCTGAGGCTCTGAAATATGGTAATATGAAATATGGGATTTTATAGCAGATAATATTTGATAAAAGATGTGTTAGAGGCTCTGAAATATGGTAATACAAAATATGGGATTTTATAGCAGGTAATATTTGATATTTGGAGAAGCCGGCTTCGTGGCTTAGAGGTTAGCGACTTTTCTCCGTAATCTTGTATACTCTCGTAGGTAACGTGATGATGGTGAGAATCAGCAGTGGTTCGAATCGCATCAGTAACTTACGGGGTATGTGAGCCGGCCGCTCAGAAAGCAATGGCAAACTACTGAGTGTAATCTTGCCAAGAAATCAACATACAGTTGACAGATGCTGGTGTTGACAGCAATGTCCTGTAAAGGATATGCAAAAAAAAAAAAATATTTGATAAAAGTTGTGTTAGAGACTGAAATATGTTAGGGCAGAAAATGTGATTTTATTGCAGATAATGTTTGACACAAGTTGTGTTGGCTCTGAAATATGGTAATATGAAATATGGGATTTTACAGCAGACTAGACAACCCGGCCCGGCTTCACCCAGCCCCTGGCGGGAAGCATCTCATTTAATTCATATAAGTAGTCATTATACATTCAAATACATTTCTCTAAGCGCACAGAGTACAAGTTCGGCCCCTGCTGCCGTTCCCATTCCTCGTCTGTTTCTGAAGCTCTTAATGCCTTTTTCTTTCGTGCTGGAGAAAAATTTTGATTTTAAACTAACTAACTATTTCAGTTGGATCCGCGGGAGTTGCTTCCCGTTGCTCGTCTGTTTCTGAAGATCATAATGCTTTTCTTTCGTGCTGGAGGAAAAATTGTTGATTGTAAACGAACTAACTATTTCAGTTGGATCCGTGGGAGTGAGAACAACATCTGTACAAAATTTCATCTCAATCGGATGGATTGTTGATTTTAAGCTAACTTTTTCAGTTGGATCCGCGGGAGTTGCTTCCCATTGCTCGTCTGTTTCTGAAGCTTTTAATGCCTTTTGCTTTCGTGTAAAAATTAAAAATTTATTTTAAACTAACTATTTCAGTTGGATCTGCAGGGGTGAGAACAACATCTGTAGAAAATTTCATCTCAATCAGATGGACCATACGGGAACGTATAGAGGACTCACAAAGAAACATTCTCTTTTATATATATAGATAATATTTGATAAAGGTGTTAGAGGCTCTGAAATATGTTAGGACAGAATATGTGATTTTATTGCAGATAATATTTGACACAAGTTGTGTTAGAGACTGAAATATGTTAGTGTGAGATAGACGATTGTAAAGCAGATAATATTTGATACAAGTTTTGAAAGACTCTGAAATACTCGTATGTTAGAATGGAATATGTGATTTTATTGCAGATTATACTTGACACAAATCGTGTTAGAGGTTCTGGAATATGTTAACATGAACTATATGATTTTACAGCAGATAATATTTGACAAAAGTTGTTAGAAACTCTGAAATATGTGACTGAGAAGTACATCATTTTAGAGCAGATACTATTTAACAAAAGTAATGTCAGGAAGTCTGATATATGTTAGAATTCATGATGTGATTTTATGGTAGATAATACTTGACAAACGTGCTAAATTCTTGGGACATGTTATGGCCAACATCATCACAATTATGTGACATGCTGATAAATTGGGGCAATCTTGTTTCACAAACACAGACAGGAGCCTTGAGTCTGAGAAATTGCCAGTGATATGGACAAAAATTCCTGAACTAAGCAAGGTCACCATATTGTGGATACCATCTCACTGTTGAGTACCTGGAAATGAGAGACCTGATTGACTAGCTAAGGAAGGAGCAACAAAAAAACAACCTGATATACCTGTTACATACTACCAAAAGAAAGGATGATGAAATCAATCAGAAAACCACTAAAACCTACTCAAAACGACTACCACCTTATGGGCAGACCAGAACAAATCATTATTCTGGATCTATGAACAGGACACAATAGTTTACACAACCACATGTATATAATTTTCAAGATAGACGAAATAGCCATGTGCACATGTGGATTCATGCCGTAGATAGCAGATCACATACTCAAAAACAGCCAAATAATATGACGTCATCAGCGTCAAATATCATCAGCGTTGCCAGTAGTGGGCTGTGCTCAATATTTAATATAATATGACATTTAGGCAAACCTTCTGGCCTAGAGAAGCAGTGGAATACAAACTCTACAGACCACTGAGTGAACTAAAAAAGACAGTTAAATTAATTCAAGACAGTTATAGACAAATTTCAAGCGAATGAAAAATGAGGAACATGCATCACACAATCCTAACTTATTGTGTAAAATCCCTAGAACAAAAGCAGACAAGGAGAAGAAAGAAAAAACACAAACATGCATGAGCTGTTATAATGTTCAATCAGTAAAACATCTACCTGCATTGAACATTGTCTCCGGAATGACATGACTTCTGAGAATCTTCACATCCTCAATGTTTCCCAGTTTCTTCAGGTATTCTTTGAAATGCTTCTCCACCAGCTGCTCCCTGGAGCGGTCAATGTTGATAACCTGGTCGGACACATCCACACCCAGAACTGACCAGTTATGTATGGCAGAAAACATGTGTAGGCATAAGGTTTCCCAGTATTTCTTCATGATTAAAGTTGTCACAATAAGGAAGTCTGTAACATTTGCATTGTCCAGAATCATTTTTGTTTTGTAAAGAAGATCAATAGGCTCATCAGAAACTATGTTCCTGTCATCTGGGAACATACTGTCTACCTTGTCTGTGGACAGAACCGTCACAAAATGTTTGGAATTTCCATTCAGTTGGTTTTCAATAACAGTAATTAGCTGGTCTCTTGTTAAAGTTGAACTGTCGGTTGCCAGGTCAAGGATGATGTCGTAATCTGTCTTCATGTTGCACTAGATGTTGTCTGATCCACACAACTGAAAAATACAAGAACAGTTCACTGATTCAGTAATATATCATCATCATTCTTGATGGACAAACAACACAACAATATATCACTTAATGTGACCACTCATTTGGACAGGAGGACAATATTTCATCACACTAGAGTCAACATGTTATTTGTTTTGTGATATCTTCCACAATTTCAATGCTGGGTGAATGAAAATTTACATTAGAATACTTTCTCATTTCATTATGTAATATGTTTGGTCCAAACTTACATTTTGATTTTGTTTGGCACAGAATCAGATAATATGTTTTGGAATATGACTTGTCTTGCCACTCTGGGGAAAAGTTGCCAGGACAAATTGAACTTTTGTTTCCATTGTTCTTCCTGTTTTTCATTGTTCCTCTTTCGTGGGCAGTGGGTCAAATCTAGTTATGCACATCAAAGGTCACTGTGTCTGACTTTGACATGCATTTTTGTAAGGTCCATGTTCTCTAGAAGATTCCATCTGCGGTAATGAAATGTAAAGGGCTTTATCAATCCTTCATGTTCTTTCACGATGTAAATATTACAGGACCCTTTTCAATGCCTTAACGTGTATTGGATGCCAACCTAATATTTGCATAGGCCAGTAGGCACTCAGTGGCTGATGAGCTCAATGTCATGCCAGCTGCTTCTACTTCCTGGAGCTTAGTTTAGTTTAGTCGACGGATCAACATCACGACACACCGGTGTAACCCATAAGTGCTCCATTTTTCTCCTAACTCAAACCTGAGTTTGGATAAACTCAGCTCAGTACACAAACTCCGTAGCACGGCGAGGATCTTGAAATACTTTGGGGATTTTGAACTCAAAATTTTGTCCAGGCAGCGCCGTTAGGCTATTCTTTTTCGATTTCCAACTACCAAGGGATTTTTTACATGAGCAACAATACACACGGGCGTCCGGTCTCACTACCCAGAGACCAGGGGAAATTTTATTACTAGAAGTCCACGTAAAAAAATTCCGGTCCACACCGGGGCCTGAACCCGGGACCTCCAGCACTCGAGGCGGACACCATACCTCGAGACCACACAGCCCCCAAAAGTGTTCCTGGTGCATTTGCAGGTATCACCTATTTTAGGCTGGGTTGTCCTGGAGTCCTGATCAATTTTTAAATGCAGGATCTCGAATGAGATCTGAACACTTGACCACTGTATCACATATTATTTCATCATCATCATCAAGTGTCCTGCCAGCTGGCGTAAGCATTCATGGCTCCACAGATGTCAGTCTTTGTGTTCTGGGTCAACTCTGATGATGTTATTCCTCCATGCTACCATCTCAATCTATCCAGCATAATTTCTCTTGGTCTGCATCTACCTCTCTTCCTCTTCATATTTCCAGTTGTCATGATGTTCTCCAATGCCTCTCTTCTCGTCACATTACCAAAGAATGATCTTTGTCTCTTTCTTATTGTTGTATATAATGTTCTAGTTTCATTAGCCTCTTTCAGACAATCATTGTTAGTTACTCTAGCAGTCTAAGGAATTCGCAACATTCATCTCAGTAACCACATCTCTGTTGCTTCTAAGTTCTTCCTAATTTAGTCATTTACATTCATATTATTTCATTATACACATAATTTCATGATGCATAGTATATCATGATAATCTTATCTCATGATACACATAACTTCATGATACACCTTATATTATGATTTGTATTATCCCATGATACATATTATTTCATGATACACATTATATAATGAAAGTATTAACTCACAATACATATTATTTCATGATACACATTGTAACATGATAATAATAACTCATGATACTTATTATTTCATGATATATGTTATATAGTGAAAATATAATTTATGCTACATATTATTTAATGATATACATTATATAATGATACATATTATTTCATGATAACATTACTGAATAATATTATATTATTTCTTGTTACACATTACATCATGATACTTATCATCTCATGATACTTACAGTTACTTGTTTGTTATGTATGCAATTACAAAACTACACAATGCATTAACATGTGTTAAAATGTGTATGTCATATGCATATGGCAATTGCTAAATCCTGTATTAGATTCAAGAAATCTAATGTCCATCGCCTATTTATACAAAGCTGCAAACACACCTTTAAAAGTGGGCCTATTTCTCAAACCATGAACCTAGCTGCTTATACAATCTACAACTGTGCCCCAGATCTTTCAAGCCAATATATTTGTATAAGCTAACAGTCTAACGCAAACCCACTGTTAAATATCTTGACCTAATTTAGCACTTACGTCAGAGAAAAAAACAGCAGTCTGTTTACTGTAACCAAGGAGAGAGCAATACTATTTCAAATTCAACGGCAGTCACGGAATAACTACAGTTGAATGGCAATTAAAACTAGAACATTAAAAAACACTCCAGTTCTCGTAACCGATAACTGTTTTACACGTTAAAATTACAGTTTATAATACATAAATGAAAACATGGATAATGCTGCGTTTAAACACCTTTAAAGTAAAGGTGCATATCCTGTTTTAAATAGTTGCAGATGGGTGACGCACAAAGTCAACGCACCGTGTCAGATCCGCTTCAGTGGGCAGACAAGAGATGACGCCCATTCGTCTCTCTGTCAGCTTTAAGGAATACAAAGGTGGGGGTGTTTCGGTTATCTAAACAGTGGGGGAGGAGGACACTGCGTAGGAGAAATTTTCCGAGCTATGGAAAACTCTCGTCAGGATATCCGGGATCAAAATCGCCTTGTCGTGCTTTTGATAATGCTTCTCCAGAAACTGCGATCTCTGAGGGCGTGGATCAATTCATGTGTTGACACACTTCCATGCTATGATACAAGACTGTCAAGAAATTTCTCAATTTGTCTTCCTCCATCTCTCCTTCCACAAATATTTCCGGTTGTCACGTGTTCTAGATTTTGTCTTATCATAATGTGGCAAAAAATTATGACTGTCTCTTTCTGATGTTTGTGATAAGTTGTCTTTGCGACCTAGTCTTTCTCAGAATGTCCAGATTGCTCAATTTGGTTGTCGAATAAATTTTCAGCATTCTTCTATAAAACAACATCCTCAAGGCTTCTAGAGAAAATAGCGTTAATACGGTTGTAAGGTTAATACGGTCGGTGAGGTTTGAAGTTTAAGTCCTTCATATATTTTAGGACATAACATTATGAGGTGGGCTATTGCATAAAAATTGAGCATGACTGAGAAGTTGGACAGATGGAAAAACATGCATAGATATAAGATAACATACGGCGACCGTTTCCACCGAGATCGTTAAAGGCACGGAACACCAAGCACGAAGCAACAATTATATATATATATATCCTAGTTTAGTACTTCCCTACAACATATCCAGGCGAACCTTCTGGCCTAGAGAGACAACAGTGGAAGATAAACTCTATGGACCGCTGAATGAACTAAAAAAGACTGTTAGATTCATACAAGAGACGACATGTTTCAAGCGAACGAAAGAAGAAGAAGAAGAAGTACTTCCCTACACTCTTGCCTAATCCAGGAGACAGGCAACTAAACATAGAGAGGTCAGCTAGGAGACATCATGATCGGCACGAGCGCGCTGTTTGTCTACCATCACGGATACAAAGCCAGTCATTCTCCGCATTCCCACGTTATATTAGTATTAAAGTGGACAATTAAAACAACATAGCTCATACACCAATAATAATGAGAATAATAATAATAACAACAACAATAATAACAACAAATACGTTTGAATTGAGGTAATTTGATATGTTCTTTTTCTTCCTGATTTTATAAGTTCCTTTACATTCACAGGACAACCCGCTTCGCTTCCCACGGTACAATAGGCACCGTGCTAATGATATTTATGGTTGTTTTCTCCAAATACGCGTTCGGCTCTGCTCTACGAATAAAACCTGACGTTCATATCTATAGGAGTTGTTTGTCCATCAAGAATGATGATGACCATTCATTTCATCCAGTGGGGTTGAAGGTGTGGAGCCGTGGGTTCTAAGATGGCTGATAAGGCCTATTTTGGCTCGAAATGTTCTTTGACAATGTGGACAAAGAATGCTTGACGTCTCTGGAGGAGGATTTCCTGCAGTGGTTTTTCTGTCCTGCCTTTTCTTCACAGCTCTTGCAGTCCTGGTTGCCTCACATATAACTGCACCTTTGCGCAATGATGCACGCCACGAATTTCGGTCTCTGGCTGCAGCCTCCCAGGTGTCATGATGAATTCCAAAAGCATTCAGTGAAATTTTCAGAGTGTCTTTAAAACGTTTCCTCTGGCCACCTTGGGAGCGTTTACCACAACGCAGTTCGCTGTAAAAAATTCGTTTAGGGAGCCTGTGATCTGGCATGCGAGTCAAGTGACCAGCCCAGCGAATCTGATTCTTCATCAGTAGAGTGTGGATACTGGGCATGGATGCTCTTTCTAGGACTTCAGTATCTGGAATCTTGTCTTGCCATTTAATCTTCAGTAGCTTCCTAAGGCAGACTGTGTGGAAGTGGTTTAATTTCCTAGCGTGTCGCTGATAAACAGTCCAGGTTTCACAAGCATATAGCAGTGTGGATAATACAACTGCTTTGTAGACTTTTAGCTTTGTTTGCAGGCTTATTCCAGTTCTGTCCCATACATTCTTGTACAGTCTGCCAAAGGCTGCACTGGCCTTGGAGATTCTTGCATTCACTTCGTCATCGATTGTGGCAGCTTGTGACACGGTGCTGCCAAGATAGGTAAATTTGTCCACAACACTTAGTCTATGATCATTCACTTTGATATTCGGCACAGTGTGATTATTCCCTGGAGCTGGCTGGTACATAACTACTGTCTTCTCCAAGTTGATATTGAGCCCAAAGTTGGCACAGGCATGTGAGAAAGCTGAAACGTTATGTTGCATGTCCGCCTCTGAGTTGGCGTATAGAGCGCAATCATCAGCAAACAGGAGCTCTCTGACTGTGCCACTGTTCTATATATATCTATAACATGTATCTAAGTTATGTTGCATGTCCCGCCTCTGAGTTGGCGTATAGAGCGCAATCATCAGCAAACAGGAGCTCTCTGACTGTGCCACTGTTCTATATATATCTATAACATGTATCTAAGTTCTCGGAATGTCTGTGTATGTAAGTATGTCTGCCTGTCGTCGTGTGTACGAATGTGTGTGCGCGCGCATGTGTGTGTGTGTGTGTGTGTGTGTGTCCGTCTGTGTGTGTATCCGGTATGCCTATCTGCCGTTGTTATATGTTCGAGCCATCTTTGCACAAGGCACTCTTGTCATTGACCTGGGAACCTAAGTTGGTCCAGCCTAAATACCAGGACAGTTACCTGGGTGGGAGGGCGACCTGTGTGGAACTGACCTCATCCCCTATTAAGTGCAGATTGGTCTAGAAAAATGTGGATCTAGCACCATATAACTAGTACACCTAATGGGGTGAAAGGGGGACTTTACTTGTACGTAATAGTCCACATGTCTAACTGGCCGAGGGGTTAGCAGCTTTCTCCGTAACCCCGAATACTCTCGTGGTTGACGTAAGCGCACGAGAATTGGAAGCGGTTCGAGTCGCGGCAGTGACTTATGAGGGTATGGAGCCGGTCGCTCAGAAAGCAATGGCAAACTACTGAGCGTAAATCTTGCCAAGAAATCAATAATCAGCTGAAAAGATACTGATGTTGACAGAGATGTCTTGTAAAGGATACGCAAAAACAACAACAATAGTCCACATATTTACATGGCGTGAAAGAGGGACTTTACTCGTACTTAATAATCTACATATATACAATTTCTAGCTTTTACCATAGCCTCTTGAGCTTCATCAACCTTTCATATATTTTAGGTGAATGATTTATATTACAGTAAACTGTGTATCTTATATTAACCGTAAACTGGTGGGTGAAATCTGACGTAATCAGTCAAGATTATTTGGGCACGTTATGAGCAGAAATAAACTTGAAAACTTGGTGACAACTGGCAAATCTGATTGGGCAAGACCACAGGGAAAACAGAGGGATAAATACCCGGATGACCTGGCCGCATGGTATAACGACAATAACAGTGACCTTATCCGAGGTTCTGGTAAAAGGTGTGCCAAGGCGAACCATGACTGCCTACGTTTATCATCAGCATGATACATTATGAGGACAGTAACAATGACTGGAGCTTCATTACACTTCAGCAATAACAGGCTGAGACAATAATGTAGATTACACATCTGTCATAATATACATTTCTTCCCATACGGTGCAGAATATATATATATATAAAGTCTTAAAAGTCGACAGGGTTGACTTCATTGCACCGGGTTTTATCCCATATGGCTCGGTCTCTTTCAGCAGCGCAGAAAGCGTCGCACAAAGCACGAACTCCGTAGCTCTAGCGACGACCCACAGGAGTCTCCGGAAAAATTTCACTTGTGAACCGCAGGACGATTCGAACCCACAACCTTCAGAGCCCGAGTCAGACGGCTTGATCACTTCACCACGGAGACTTCCATATATAAAATATATACATATACATAGGACGAGACAGACAGACAGACAGACAGACAGACAGACAGACAGACAGACAGACAGACAGACAGACAGACAGACAGACAGACAGACAGACAGATGGGTAGATAGATTTGATTTGATTTGATGTAACTTTAGTTTAAAAGGGTAATAAATTGGGCACGCAAGCCCGTCTTACATTTGGCCCTTCCAATCACTCATCTTTCATTCATGAGTAGTGCATGATATGTAGGAAAAAAACATTGTCAAATGAATATTGTAAACATAAACAATGCATATTACAATGTTATGAGACACATCACCACCCACCACACCCCCACCCACCCACACATCCAACACCAATCCCCAGGCACACATACATTGCCCCACCCACCCACACATCCCCACATACACATTCCCTCACCCACACACACCCACTCACCCACACCTCCCCCACTCACACACACATCCCACACCCACAAACACATTCCCCCTCCCACACACACACACACACATCCCCCAACCACACACATCGCCCCACCCGCACACACACATCTTCCCCCCCCCCACACACACACACATCCCCATACGCACACACATCCCCACTCACTCACATACATTTCACCACCCACCCACACACCCCCCCCCCCCCCATCCACCCTTAAACATCTCCAACCCACACACCCCCCACAACCCACACATAGATCCCCTATGCACCCAGCCCCCCCACTCACACTCCCCCCCCCATACACACACCCCCATCCCACAAACACATCCCCATACCCCTACACACACGCTCATATACCCACACTCACATATCCACCACCCACACACACATCCCCCACTCACCCATCCACACACTTATTCACCCACACACCCCCAACCACCCACAAAACATCCCTCAACCACAAACACACCCCCACCCATCCACACACCACCCTCCCACACATAAACACCCCCAGGCACACATACATGCGAAAGAGAGAGAGAGAGAGAGAGAGAGAGAGAGAGAGAGAGAGAGAGAGAGACGGAGGGCAAGCATCAGAAGCATGTGTAATATTAATGTGTCAACAGTTATACCAGAGCCTATTTTAAACATTTGAATTGATCATGTTTTATAAAGTTACAATACATGCCGTGTGAAATACAGGAATAAAGCTGGGTTTGACATCTGATATATAGACGATGTGAGATCTGGAACAAAGAAAGTTTAACACCTGGAACAGAGAAGGCTTGAAAGGTGGAATAGAGACGGTTTAACATATGAAACAGATAAGGTTTGAAAGATGGAATAGATCAGGTTTTACATCCGGAACAGATAAGATACAAAGAATGTATGTTTTTGTGAATAAGCCATAGCCAGTACGGACGTTAGTCTTTGATGTAGACGGTCTGTGTAAGAATTCACTACTCATACTCGAGTGTGGGTGCAAACTTGTGAGTAGAATCTGCAGAACACATGCACTAAAGCAAGCCCAACATTAACACATGAGTGATTGTCAGAGATATTGACTGTTAGTGATTATGTGTGTTAGGTATTTATTACAGCCAATATATGGTTCATCCATTCACCTGATATATAATTCTACAGTGTGCACCTGGCGAGATGCAGCGAAATAAAACAGGCAACATATTGTTTGTGGCGTGGCTTCTGTGTTTACTTTAAATTTACTAAGGGAATACCTTGTTTTGAATGTTCTATAATATACACATATCTTAGATACCGTGTTACTAGCAGAAAGTGAGCAAGTGTTGCAAGACCTAGTGGAAGAAGTAAACAGGCACAGTGCAGAATGTGGCTTAGATATTAACATCCAAAAAAACAAAAACTATGATAATTAGCAGTGAAAAGGAAAGGTCATCAATGAACATCACAGTAAACGGGCAGATACTAGAACAAGTAACAAGTTTCTCTTATCTTGGACATATAATAACAGATGATGGCAGAAGTGAAATGGAAATCAAAAAGAGAATAGGAATGGCCAAAAATGCTTTCAACGGCATGAAATCAGTATTAACATCTAGAGAGATTAATAACGCATTAAAAATGAGAATTGTCAAATGCTACGTATATTCAACGCTACTGTATGGCGCGGAATCCTGGACATTGAACAAGCAACTAGAAAGTCGCATAGAAGCCCTGGAGATGTGGATATACAGACGAATAGGTCGTATTTCATGGAAACAAAAACAATCAAATGCAGAGGTCCTAGAAAAACTGGGAATGAAGAGAAAGTTGATGAAAGAAATAAAGAGGAGACAAGTGAAATATTTTGGCCACGTTAAAAGACATGATACTCTTACAAAAACCATACTGGAAGGCAAGGTTGAGGGCAAGCGAGCAAGAGGTAGACAACGATACAAGTGGGAGGATAACATCAAGAGATGGACGAACATCAGCCTGACAGAATGTACAGTCAAGGCGAGAGACAGACAGTGTTGGAGATCCATTGCAGCCAACCTTCATTGCGGAGACGGCGATTGATTGATTGATTGATTGAATATACACAGTGTCGTGTCTGAAGAAGAGGCTATACACTTGCTCGAAACGTTGTAAACATGCAACTTATTTTTATCGACTGAATAGACAGGACTGAGCTTTCACTTCACACATACATATAACACACAGCACGCCGACAAGCTCGCCAATAAACTAGGTCGAAGGCAGGCGGTCTGTTTTAGGACAGCAGCAGTTGCTGTCCGTATAAAAATATATTAAATATAACAGCTGTACACACATACCTTCAAATAAAATGACGTACAGTTAATGTCTATAATCCATAAACAGCTGTTGTAGATAGGCAGGCGAGAAAACAAAATTGAACACATCCATTACAGTCTGTGAGCAGTATAAATAACACAGTTAAACAAAGACGCAGGGAAATTCCCTTCTACGACTTTCAATGTGCTTCCCTGAAAATAGGTCAGAGATCTAAAAGGATCACGACATTTATGAAAAAGCACGACCAGTTTTGTATGTGTGGGGGAGCTCGATCTGTGACAAGCAGATATTACTTTAGCCCCTGGAGTGATAATTATTACTTTTACTAGTTCTGTACACGAATTATGTCTGAATCCACGATGTGCTAAATAAATTATTTACAGTTCATAAATAAACACACTTAGTATTGTTTGGCAAACACAGAAGTGAGAAGAAGGACGTAGAGACTATATAATATACTCGCTCCAGGAAAATGTGGTTTCGAACGCATTATTTAACCCGCTTGGCAATACACAAACACATACATTGATACTCCATGCCATAAGTCATAATGCACAACTTTATATGATCTTATCTCTCGGTCTCCCACTGCCCCTCTTCTCCTTCCAATCTTCCCATTGTCACGACGTACTCCAGCTTGTTCCTTCTCACAGCATGCCAAAAGAATGTGGACCGCCATATTCCGATGCTAGTAACCAGTTCTCTTTGTGTGGTAACTTCTTTCAAGATATCTCACTTGCTCTTTCTGTCTGTCCACGGTGTTTTCACCATTCTTCTATAAAACATATCCGCAACTTTCACATAATCCCCTACTTGTCCGAGTGGCTCAGAGGTTGCCGCGTACTTGTAGCTTGTGCGGTTATGGTTTGCGGCACGGTGCGGACTGTGTGGGTTCAAGAATATATTACATTGATGGTATACTCCTGCTCTGACCCAATAGTATTGGTTATGACGTCACGGACAAGGGCAACAGAAGGATTAAGAATTGGGCAAGCAGGCCTGTCTAACAGTTTGCGTTACTTGTCTCTCTCCGTCCATACACTTATGTCTTTCATACATTATGTCTTTCATACATTATGTCCTTCATACATCAATTACAAGACTAATCTTAGGCAATGACAGCGATAACAATAAATAATATGCATTATACACGCATGAGGAATGGGGGGGGGGGGGGGTGGGAGACACACAAATATCAGCACTACATTACTCAATAATATTAGGACTTTGTGAATTAGTTTGCCTTATTGAACAGTAAGCGTTAGTGGAGTGGTAGTAGCTTATAGGTTAACATTGTCAGTTATACGTGCACTGACGTTTAATAACTGATTTAGTGCTAAACAAAAAGGTAGGTTTGGACCTAACATGGTACACATTCAAATGAACAAGTATTGTAATGTAAATTTCCATTCAATGAACATTGAAATTGCGGAAGATACCGCGAAACGAAACAAATAACACGATGATCCTAGTATGGCTATGTAACGTCCTTCTGTCCAAATGGGGTTGGGAGGGGGGGGGGGGTCTCATTTGGCGATATATTATCCTTCAGCACTAAATCTGTTAAACTGACAGCTCGTTTCTGGAGTGAAAAAAGTCGCTTAGTGATTGAATTAGAACAGCAATTCCAAATTGTAATAGTCAATTACAGAATGGATACACATTTATAAATAGATGGTACCCCTATCCTCTCTCTCTCTCTCTCTCTCTCTCTCTCTCTCTCTCTCTCTCTCTCTCTCTCTCTCTCTCTCTCTCTCTCTCTCTTCTCTCTCTCTCTCCCCCCCCCCCCCCATTCTGCGGTCACAGTTGTTATTAACATACATTTTGTTTCAGTAATGTTAACTGGCATACAGGCTGCATCTACCTCCACTTAACTCGATTATTTAATTATTGTTGCAATGACAACTCCGGCAGATTACAATTTCAAGAGTTTGTATACACTGTTCATTCGTCTGCAATAAATAGATCGTAAGACGATGAAAAAAGAAAAAAAAAACAAGGAATGAATGGACAAACAAATAGGGCACGCAGGAGGGTCTTACACTCGGCCCTTCCAACCACTTATCTTTCGTGTGACAATATCTATTGGGCTTGTTACATTCACATAGAAGAAAAACATTGTCAGATGATAGTTGTGAATATAAACAATGCA
Organism: Cepaea nemoralis; assembly: GCA_014155875.1. NCBI lineage: Eukaryota > Metazoa > Mollusca > Gastropoda > Stylommatophora > Helicidae > Cepaea > Cepaea nemoralis. The sequence continues at coordinate 252,376 of JACEFZ010018407.1, forward strand.
TATTACCATGTTATGCGACAGGCAGGCAGGCGGACACGGACGCACGCACGCACGCACGCACGCACGCACACACACACACACACACGCACACATTCATTAACACATAATACTTACCTACATACATACATCATTTACACAAACTCTCACAGCTATGCACCCACTCAATGATACACAGATCTACACTCCCTCGCATACACGTGTACTCAACTCATGATCACAAACAAACATTTACTCACACATACATACTCTTTCTCTTCCCCTCTCTCTCCCTTTCTCTCTCTCCTCTCTCTCTCTCTCTCTCTCTCTCTCTCTCTCTCTCTCTCTCTCGCTTTCTCTGTCTGTCTGCCTGCCTGCCTGCCTGCCTGCCTGCCTGCCTGTCTGTCTGTCTGTCTGTCTGTCTGTCTGTCTGTCTGTCTGTCTGTAGATAGAAGCGAGGATCATTTACATAGATGACAAATAAGAGAGGGCCAAGTACAGAGCATGGAAGTACTCCGATATAACAAGCAGTGGCTTCAGATAGAGGCTGTTGTAGATATCACCCCCCCCCCCCCCTCCCTCTCAATCCTCCACCAAGTACCATATCCACGGGGACATTTTTGTAGGACACTTCTTCTCCCCCTCTCCGAGCTCACAAACCAACGGGGTGTGCAAGTCGGGTACTGAAACCTCACATCTGCGGAGAGGTAAATTAGGATGTGCACCCTCGTGATTCAACACAACACATAAGGGCTAGATTGAATTAGGCCTAGGCAGGTAATGTTCCCTTTTAAGGGTTTTCAGGCATGTTATTGTCTACAGACATTAACCCAATGTCTGGAGATATATGATATATACTAGTCTTGTGGCCAGCATTACCGTTACTTGATAACTTCCATGACTTTCTTTCCATCCATCCATCATGTGCCATGCCGATAAGCGTGGGCGGTCATGTTCTGCCATCTCACTCGATCACCAGAGTCGTGGATCAGCTCAGTGTTCCTGTCTCGTCCATGCCATGTGGCCAAGCCATCCAGGTATTTACTTCTCGGTCTTCCCCTTGGTCTCTTCCCTTCGATCTTGCCAGTTGTCACCACGTTCTCCAATTCATTTCTTCTCATAACATGCCCAAAAAATTTTGACTGTCTACGTCTAATGACTAATCAGTTTACGATCTTCTTTTGTTTCTTGAAGGACTTGTTCATTGGTTTTTCTGTCTGTGCATGGTATTCTTTGCATTTTCCTCAGAAACCACATTTCCACAGCCATCAGCTGTTTTTCAGCTTGACTGCTTATTGTTCACGCTTCACATCCATACAAAAGTATAGGTTCTATGTAGCACTTCAACGCTCTTATTCTCGTTTCAGTTGATATCTTTTTATTGGTCAGTATGCTACAACATACATAAGCTACATAAGCAATAATTATAGGCATAGTTTAGTTTAGTTTAGTTTAGTTTTATGGATCAACATCACGGCACACGGGTGCAACCCATAAGTGCTCCGTTCTCCTCCTAACTCAAACCTGAGTCTGGAGATACTCAGCTCAGTGCACGAACTCCGTAGCACCGCCGGAGGATCCTGAAATACTTTTTAAAGTAAATTATAGGCATGGTTTTTAGAACAAACAATATGTCCTCGTGCACACGCTACATGCTGTTCTCGTGTATTATAAATATGATTCGCATTCTCGTTTCCGAAGAATACTATACTGTTTATATTTTACTTCACAATGTTTTATTGGAAATCTGTAACTTCAGGATCCAATTCGTGGAGAAACTGCAAATAATAAAGGGTTAAGTAGGTGGGGAACATATGACCGGTCTAACAATCGGAATTTACTTGATCCTAAACAATACTGCTGACGAAAATGAGCAGGAAGCTGAAGGAAGGGCGCTGGTAACAAGCGTTGGAATTCCACTTACCCCTCCACATGACACGTAACGGCATAAGTGGAATACACCACCTGGTAATTTAAAAAAACGAACGAACGACCTTTATTTTCAAAGGGTTAGAATTGGGAAATTTGCTGTTCTTCCCTTCTTATCGCTATGCTCTCATTCTTCCACACATCACTTATAAAGCGAATCGTAGACAACAATGAAAACAACATTAACAATAGATGCATTATAAACACATGGAAAATGTGCAATAATCAATAATACATGACTCACTAAAACTAATTTTTAACAAAGTAATTATAATTAGCTACAGTAGATGTATCGTACCACAGTTGGAAGTAGAATCCGTCAGCTTTCACAGATCACGATCACAAGTGATAAAACGGTCGTTGCGACCAAAGCCTTCGTCAGCACTAATACAACAAACATACGCCAAGACAACTAAATGCACAATTCTACAAGAACATATAGATCGACAAAAACTTGACAGACTTAAAACTTAAAACACGATTTGGAAACAGTTCGTGCAGTTTACGGTAAGATGCGACTATTAAATATGGAGTTAGTGGAAAGGATAAAGTGTATTATGAGAGAGAGAGAGAGAGAGAGAGAGAGAGAGAGAGAGAGAGAGAGAGAGAGAGAGAGAGAGAGAGAGAGAGAGAGAGAGAGAGAGAGAGAGAGAGAGAGAGAGAGAGAGAGAGAGAAGA
>JACEFZ010018408.1:0-17500 GCA_014155875.1 Cepaea nemoralis
GAAAAAAATTTAAAACCAAAAAAAACCAAAAATTTTTCTGGAGAGGCTACTACTACTATGTACCGCCAACATCCTATTCAATTTTCAAACTAAGTCATACCGCCAAATTGACGGAGTGGCCATGGGGAGTCCTCTTGGTCCTATTCTAGCGGACATCTTCATGGCACACTTAGAAGAAAAGAGATCCTCAGACATCAACAACTTGGCCTTTTACCGGCGTTATGTGGACGATATACTAATCATCACCACAGACGAGCTACAAGCAACATCGTTTCAGGCCACAATGAACAAGACGCATAAAACATCTCTCTATCTATGGAACACGAACACAACGAAGCGTTACCGTTCCTAGATATTCTAATGAGACGTAGAGCAGACGGCACAATTCAAAGATCGGTGTATCGCAAAGAAACATGGACTGGCCAATACCTAAATTTTCAGAGCTTCACACCTGTCCAGTACAAACGGGGCTTAGTACGGACCTTGTTTGACCGTGCTAGAAAGATATGCACCCAGGACACACTGACAGAGGAATTTGAAACTCTGAAGAATGTCTTAAACCTGAATGGGTACTCCACAGGATTTATAAAGCGCCATTGCCAACAGCCCAAACCCAAAGCAGACGTAACTACAGTCCCTAAACTCAAGGTATTCATCCAGCTAACCTTTCGAGGGGATGACGTAATGCAACGTCTACAAGACCGGCTTACTACAGCAGTAGGTCAAACATTCTGTGCGGCAACTCCAGTCATTAGATGTAAAACCGTACCCATTCCTACACCAACAGTCAAAGAGCCTGTTCCTCTGTACGCCACAAACAATTGTATTTACCAATTCACATGTAGATGCCAGGCCGTTTACATTGGCCGAACGGAGAGACAGCTTAACAAACGGGTGTAGAACACATACCTCAATGGGTCAACAAGATACAACACACAGGAGATGATAGCCACGAGGAGCCGACACACCGGAAGCTCCCGGCGTCTTCAATCGGCAAGCACATTGTTGCCAGTCGCCATGTTGTGTCCAGAGAGACTGCATTTCGCGTGTTGTTTAGAACACAGAATACTCGCTTGTTAAAATTTGCAGAAGCAATTATGATCTATCAACGCAAGCCAGAATTGTGTAAACAGAAAGACATGTTAGTCAGCTTAAAATTACCGTGGTAGACAATCGACATTACTGTGCGAAATTGTGTATATTTCAACTTGAAGGATTTATCTAGTTAATTTCACGTAAGTTGTGTGAGTTCTGCAGTATGTACCTGACGAGATGCAGCGAAATATGCCAGGCAATAAATCGTGCAATCTATTGTTTGTGTCTTCGTTATTCAGAGATCAAACCATTAACCGAAGTCTGAGAAACAAAGTTCAATATGTTATTCGAAGGGAAAAGAAAGACTATTTTAAGAACTTAATAATAGATAAAACCGACACTGTTATTGTTTGTCCATCAAGAATGATGATGACCATTCATTTCATCCAGTGGGGTTAAAAGTATGGAGCTATGAGCTTTAAGATGGCTGGTAAGGTCTATTTTGGCTCGAAATGTTCTTTGACAATGTGGGCAAAGAATGCTTGATGTTCCAGGAGGAGGATCTCCTGCAGAGGTTTTTCTGTCCAGCCTTTTCTTCACAGCTCTTGCAGTCCTGGTTGCTTCACAAGTGACTGTACCCTTGTGTAATGATGTACGCAACGAATTACGGTCTTTAGCAGCAGTCTCCCAGGTGTCAAGATGAATTCCAAAAGCTTTCAGTGAGATTTTCAGAGTGTCTTTACAGCGTTTCCACTGGCTGAATTGAGAGCGTTTACCACAACGCAGCTCGCCGTAGAAAAAAAAATGTTTAGGGAGCCTGTGATCTGGCATACGAGTTAAAAGACCAGCTCAGCAAATCTGATTTTTCATTAGTAGAGTGTGGATACTGGGCATGGAAGATCTTTCTAGAACTTCAAGGTATGGGATCTTGTCTTGCCATTTAATCTCCAAGAACTTCCTAAGGCAGACTGTGTGGAAGTGGTTTAATTTCCTAGCATATCGCTGATAAACAGTCCATGTTTCACAAGCAAATAGTAGTGTGGATAATACAACTGCGTTATAGACTTTCAGCTTTGTTTGCAGGCTTATTCCATTTCGATCCCATGCATTCTTGTACAGTCTGCCAAAGACCGCGCTGGCCTTGGAGATTCTTGCATTCACTTCGCCATCAATTGTGGCAGCTTGTGACACAGTGCTGCCAAGATAGGTGAATTTGTCCACAACACTTAGTCTATGACCGTTCACCTTGCTATCCAACACGGTGTGATTATTCACTGGAGCTGGCTGGTACATAACTATATTCTTCTCTAAGTTTATATTGAGCCCAATGTTGGCAATATATGAAGTTGGATGAAGAATGACTTGCGTGATGAATTGGATTAAAGGGAGGAAGTGTTGCTCAATTCGTCGACCTCACTTTCTCGACTGAGTCCATCTAAGTCCAGTGGCAAGACAAGACAAGACGACTGGAGACGAATACAGGTGTTGTGGATTACCAGGGCCTTCTACGTGCCTTGCCATGCTCATTACGTTCCACAACGCTTTTCAGGTAAACGCCGTCTTGCCTGCTGAACCATCAGTGATTTCATCCCCGCAGTCTGCCGAATCTCGTCTTCACATGCTTGGTAGGCTACCCTAGTTAACCGCTTGGCTTGACACCAAATCGGCTACCCACGCCTTGTTTAGCCAGCCTCTCACAGCTGTTACCCGGGGGTGGCCGCTTTCGCATGCTGACAGCTACTAGGAGCCACAGGAGTGAGCTGGGTGTCAGGCTTGGACCAGTGGGGGAATAGGTCCTGACGAGGACACGAGAGTAATCCTTACCAAAGGTACTACCAATGTCTGATACCACCCCCCCCCCCCCCCCCCCCCCCAAATGCATTTTTTAAAAAAACAACACTAAAGATATATAAAAAGCAATTAATACCTTGACAAACAAACACAAGTCATCTCAATCATTACCATCAAATTAGATTACATGTGATCAATTCAGTAGGTTCTCTCAGTCCGACATAAACCAATTGAAGGCTGCAATACCAGATTCTCCTCATGACATATCTTTATTATTATCATTTTGTGAGAACAAATGCTATAAAGACATTCCCTCCAACATACCGCTAGTGACGACCACTGAAGTATTTACTCATCTCAGTAACCTAAAAAAACAATAACTCATCAGGACTTGATGGAATCAGTGATCGGACCTTTCGCTACGCTGCACCGTGGGTCTGCAAGTCGCTAACTTTTATATATAATCAGTGTCTCACCGAAGGTCACTTCCCATCATCATTTAAAATCGCTAAAGTGTATCCTCATTTAAAAGCTGGTTCATTAGACGATCGTCTCCTGAGTAACTATAGGCCAATTTCCATATTACCCTCACTATCCAAACCGCTAGAAATCACATTAATAAAACAACACTAGAGCACTTAGTTCGCCACAAACTAATAGTTGACAGTCAGTCAGGATTTCGGCCAAAATATTCTTATCATACGGCCCTAACAAACATGATAGAAAACTGGCATCAAAATATTAACAACAATACTCTATGTGGAGCGGTGTTTATAGACTTTAGAAAAGCATTCGATATGATAGATCATACTATTCTAATTTAAAAACCAAAAGAAAACTAGAAACAATGAAATTACGCTTTAATATAGTGACATTAATAAAATCATTTTTATTGGACAGAAAACAAGTAGTATCACACAATAAATCTTTATCTCAAGCCATTACCATTAATATTGGAGTACCTCAGGGGTCTATACTTGGCCCTCTGTTATTTGCCATTTATATAAATGATCTTCTCTTAATTCTGTCGTCGTCCTGCGATCTATTTGCAGATGACTGCACAGTATATACAAACGCTATTGATTGTAATGTGCTAGAATTATTCTTGCAACAGGAAATAAATAGTGTAGTTAACTGGAGTCATGCAAACCGCATGCAAATTAACATTTCAAAAACAAAATCTTCGTTAATAGCAACCAGGCAAAGACTTCACGCTCTAAACTTACAGATAACTCTTCAGCTGCACATTGGTAGCACGCCTATAGAAAGTGTAACCGAACACAAGGCAGTGGTTCTTATCGTAGATCAAAATCTAACCTTTAATTCCCATGTTCATGCTCTAGTTAAACAAATAGCCAAAAGAGTTTACCAACTTGCCAAAATCAAAATATTCCTCGACGAAAACACAAGAAAGATATTCTATACTTCCCACATACAAACAGATATTGATTATTGCTCCATAATCTTGTATGAATGCACCAAATCAATAACACAACGCCTTTATTCACTCAAGAAAAGGGTAGTGCGTTTAATCAATGGTGATAAGCTTACAGACAATTCTAACCTATATGAACGTCTTCAGTTACTGCCACTCCACAAACACCTAAGGCAAAACTAATTCACAAAATCCTATTTCAAAATGTTCCAAGCTACCTTTGGCCATTGTTCAAATATAACGCAAGACATAGCGAACGGCTAAATATACTTCATGTCCCTAAACATAGGATAGACGTATATAAAACAAGCTTAGCATACTCTGCCACTCAGTTGTGGAACAGTCTTCCACAAGAAATCAAAGACACCACCAATCAGTATAAATACAGTCACAACCTGTTTGAACACTATCTCAGTACAGACTACATGCCCCCTTAAAAATAATAATGGTAAATTATCTCAAACGACAACTAGCCACTAAACATTTCCATATGTATGGCACGTTACACCTTCCTTGGGTATTTTGATGCCCATGTTAAAAATTGTCTCAGTGAGTCATGTATTATTGATTATTTTTCATGCGTTTTTATTTTTCATTTTATTATATTTTATTATTGCTTTTTAGTTGCCTAAGATTATTCATAACTGATGTTGAATGAAATAATGTATGAGAGGAATTAGAGAAGAAGGGCAGAATGTGAGACGGGTCTGCTGTCAAATTTTTAACCCTTTGAAAATACAGATTGTTCGTTCGTTTCGTTCGTTCGTTCGTTTAGTTTGTTCGTTCGTTCGTTCTGCCTGGTGTTTATATATCTATAATAGTTGTAGCAGCAGTAGTATTAGCAGCAGCAGCGGCGGAAGAAGTTGTATTAGTAGTATCAGATTTTGTTTTTGTAGTAGTAGAAGTAGTTGTTGTTGTTGTTGTAGTTATAATAGTTATAGCAGCAGCAGCTGTATTAGTAGTATTTGTCTTAATATTGGTATTACTAGTAGTAATTGTGGTGGTAGTAGTAGGCTGTTGTAGATGTAGTTGTTGTAGTTATAGTAGTATTAGTGGTGGTGGTAGTAGTAGTAGTAGTAGTAGTAGTAGTAGTAGTAGTAGTAGTAGTAGTAGTAGTAGTAGTAGTTGTTGTTGTTGTTGTTGTTGTTGTTGTTGTTGTTGTTGTTGTCGTTGTCGTTGTTGTTGTTGTTGTTGTTGTTGTTGTTGTTGTTGTTGTTGTTGTTGTTGTTGTTGTTTTAGTACTAGTAGCAGTAGCAGCAGTAGTAGTAGCAATAATCCAATATCACCATTAGAAAGAGCAGAAGCACTAATAGTAGTAGTTAATGAAATTGTCAGCTTTATTTCTATCAAAAGAGCTATGGTACGAGAAGAAGAAGAAGAAGAAGAAGAAGAAGAAGAAGAAGAAGAAGAAGAAGAAGAAGAAGAAGAAGAAGAAGAAGAAGAAGAAGAAGAAGAAGAAGAAGAAGAACAACAACAACAACAACAACAACAACAACAACAACAACAACAAGAACAAAACGAAGGCAACAGCAAAATTCAATAACATTTGAAATTAGCAAAGCATTAGCAAGGATAAATAAATAAGAATACTTCACTAAACATGAAAGCAAAGCAAACAGAACAGCGGTCAGACACGCAAAGTGCGCGAAAAACTGCTAAAATGATTCTCTTAGAGGATGCAAGAAGGACGCCTAACGAGAGAGAACAGGCGGATCGATGGAAACGCAGGCAGGCGGAAAACAGATAGATTTATCAGCAAAAATTGTCAGAGAGAAAAGAGAAGTTAGTGAAATTTGTGAAATCTTGTCTCATCTCATCTTGTTCCTCTTGTACCTTGCAGTGTCGTGGTGAAGTATAAATAGCGAGAGAGTGTCTGTTTATGGGTTTCATATATCGAGGTTCCCATGGACTGTTAATCTCTCCGTATACCATCTCATCTTATCTCAGTTAGCTAAGACGGACGGACGAAAGGACGGTCGGACAAACGGACGGACGGACGGGCGGGGGGCTGGCGGGCGGGCGGACGAACGGAAAGACGGACTGACCCACCGACAGACAGACAGACAGACAGACAGACAGACAGACAGACAGACAGACAGACAGACAGACAGACAGACAGACAGACAGACAGACAAAACGAAACTAAACAAACCAAAGACAGAATCAAAGGAATCATAAAGTAGCTCACAAGAGAGAAAGTACGAAAACACAGGCCTGACGTCACGACACCTCAGTAAAGAACTGTCAGTTAGACGTGGGAGAGCTATAATTTAGACGGTTGTCGGTTTCACACGCAGGGTATCTTTTAGACAAGATTGGTTGTGTGTCTGACCTTTTGTTCCAGAGATCTATCTATCTATCTATCTATCTATCTATCTATCTATCTATCTATCTATCTATCTATCTATCTATCTATCTATCTATCTATCTGTCTGTCTGTCTGTCTGTCTGTCCTTCTTTTTTCTTTCTTCCTTTCTTGCTTTCTGTCCTTCTTTATTTCTGTCCATCTGTCTTTCTTTATTTTTCCTTTTTTTGTCTTTTTCTCTCGTTTGTTCTTTCTTTCCATTTGATCATTTGTATGTTGTTGTTTTTCCTATCTGTCTGTGTTTCCATATTTTTATTTTTCTGTCTTTCTTTCTTTCTCTTTCTCTCTCACTCACTCTCTGTCTCCTCCATTCTTTCTTTCTTTCTTTCTTTCTTTCTTTCTTTCTGTGTGTCTGTCTGTCTGTCTTTCCTTCTTTCTACTATGTTTCCCCCACCTGCCTCCCCCATTCCCCCTCCAGTTTATTGCAACCAAAAGATGAGGCAATCAACAAAAATAACCAGCACCAAAGTTTCAGTTTCACGACTCCTAAACCAACCGACTCGCTGTACGTTAGTAGACCCTTCCACACTTCCCAGAACCTATATACAAATGTTGTCTCCAGCATGTAACTAATACATCGATCAACGCATGAAGAATTGCCTCGAATAGAATTCTGTATTTATCTCCACCTGTCTCTCTTTAATTGTATTGCTTTCTTTATGTCTGGCTGTCTTTTAATCTGTCTGTCTGTATATATGTCTGTTATTTTCTTTCTATCTCCAGTGTGTGTTTGTTTCTTTCTTTCATTCTTTGGTTGTTTGAATGTTTGTTTTTCTTTACTCTTCTACTATTTCTTCGTTGTCTCTTTTTTCCCCTTTGGTTGTGTGGGTCTTTCTTTCTTTCTTTCTTTCTTTCTTTCTTTCTTTCTTTCTTTCTCTCTTCATTTCTTTTTTTCCTTTTTCATTATTTCCTTTTAATGTATCTCTCACTTTCTAATTCTCTCTCTCTCTCTCTCTCTCTCTCTCTCTCTCTCTCTCTCTCTCTCTCTCTCTCTCTGTCTGTCTCTTTCTCTCTTTCGCTCTGTCTCTCTTTCGCTCTCTCTTTCTCACTCTCTCTTTCTCACTCTCTATTTCTCACTCTCTCTTTTGCTCTCTATTTCTTTCTCTCTCTCTCTCTCTGTTGTTCTCTCTTTTTCTTTCCCTCTCTTTCTCTCTCTCTCTCTCTCTCTCTCTCTCTTGCTCTCTCTCTCTCTCTTTCTCTGTTTTTCGCTCTCTCCCTCTTTTTCTCGCTCTCTCTCTTTCGATCTCTCTCCCCCTCTCTTTCTCTCTCTCTGTCACTCTGTCTCTATCTCTCTGTCTCTCTCTCTTTTTCTCGCTCTGTCTTTCGATCTCTCTCCACCCTCTCTTTCTCTTTCTCTCTGTCACTCTGTCTCTGTCTGTCTCTGTCTGTCTCTCTCTCTCTCTGTCACTCTGTCACTCTGTCTCTCTGTCTCTGTCTTTGTCTTTGTCTCTCTGTCTCTGTCTCTGTCTCTCTCTCTCTCTCTCTCTCTCTCTCTCTCTCTCTCTCTCTCTCTCTCTCTCTCTCCCTCTCAATATCTTCAATCAAACTTTACAAGTGTCGCCCTCCATCGCGCAACGGCTACAGCTATCAACGTATGATGAGTCGCCACATATAGCCTACGCAGAGCTGTCTACTCGTCATTATTTCTATTTCCAGTCGAGTATTTCCGCACTGCCCCGGGCAGAGTGTGCGCCGCTTGTGTCAACTGCTGCCGTTTTAGTGTCTACAATTGTAGGTTGTCATGCTGTCATTTGGCCGTTTCTGGCATTCTTAGCAGGCTCCTTCGATCCACTGTCTCGCTTGCAATCTTCTTTTTCCCTTGGCTTTTAACAACCTAAAGGCACACACACGGATGCACACGCGTACACACACACATACACGCACACATACATGCCAACACACACGACAGCACACGCGCATGTGCACACACCCACCCACACTTACACCCACCCACCCACACACACCCACTTACACACATCCACACACACACCTACCCACTCACGCACGCACGCACACCACACACACACACACCTACCCACTCACGCAAGCACACACACCACACACACACACATATACACGCGTGTGCACACACACGCACCCACCCACCCACCCACACTAACACCCACCCACACACATTCACACACACACACACACATATATATATAGATTGGTTTAAAGATAACTAGGATCATCCACTTACTTCGGGTTAAATAAAAGAATACATCCTCCTTCTGTCACTCATAATGGAGTGGAAGATTATATCCCCCTTCTCTCACTCATTGAGAAGTCGAAGATTATATCCTCCTCCTCCTCCCAATCGGAATGGCCTGGAATAATATGGTGTCCTCTCCTTCTTCTATGTGACTGTAGTCGATGGTAAAAGAAAAAGGGAGACGATCATAAAGACTGATGCTTCCTTCACTACGGTGCTAAGAGGTAGAGAGTAGTTCTGACTTCGTTACGGCCAAAGAAGAAAAATAGTGAAAAGAGAGAGAACCTCACACCGCCTCAACCGACAAAAAAAGATGATAGTAATTAGATAAGAAGATATACGAGATCTCAGACAGAGGCAGAAACTATTTTATAGATGTTCACACAGGAAACACCATGTTTGAGCCCAAGCGATGAATTAAGGTGTTAGATTGTGGTAGAAATAGTGGTTGTAAAAACTAAGAGAGACAAACAAACAAATCAAAAACAGTACAAAAATAGCTCTTTATTTATCAACTGCTACAAATTGTTGTGACAATTTGTGCTCGAACACATTGAACAAAGCATTCAATAAGGGATGTTCAATTACAGATACAACAGACAACTGTATATCTCAAACAACAACAGTGGGTAACCCCCAACCAATAAACAGCACTTAAGACAACAGGGTACACCAAGTACCACAACACAGGTGCTCCAAGCAATAGCTGGTTAGACTGACACAATAAAGAACCTTGACACAAGCAACACTGCACAGACAATAAGGCACTACAAAAATATAGGTTACACAACATAAACCCCAAGACACGACATAAACAAAGAGTTGTGACACAATTTACTATCCCACCAAGAACCCAGGCCTGCTGACACTAACTAGTCAGCCGCTCCTGTAACAATGGAAAACACAATCTATGATTATCATGGTAAAGACAACATATTAAACACATGAAGCAATGAGCACATGCAATATAACATTTGAATTAACCTACATATAACAAATGTCTCCCATCAAATTATCCACTTTGCTATTCCCTCTAGTTGTACTACTGCTATCATGAGACTACATCTCTAATGGTTAAATGCAGCAATCAATGCTGCATCATCAGATCACCCACTATTGTCTTCTCCAGTTGTGCCACTGCTGTCATGAGATTACACTTGATATGGCTAGGATAGAACACCTTCTAATGCAACAACCTCAGCCTGCTCCACCTACCCATACAGCCCAGCATTCACTTACAGAATGTCTTCAGTTCAGGGAGGTCATTACCTACAGATCTCTGACACAACACAACTTCTCATCCCCAACACCACAGGCTGAGAATACCACTCATAAATGCCAATGTTACACAGCAACATTCATCAACTAGTCAACATCAACACCGAACACAACTCAGCTACACCGGTGTACAACGACTCTAACAGGACAACACCATTTGAACATGTACATACAGGACATAAATACAGTTCAATGCACCAACAGCAATCAAGCAGACATAGGATATGCAATTCAACATGACATCACCAGGACACACACCTTTGTACTGATGACAACTAGACAACATCAATATACCATGACACCAGCAACAATCAGGACACAGGCTATAACATAAGTCACCGACAACAACTCAGACATATAACATACATCGCGACATAAAACCATCACAATCATCAAATGATCACTCTCACCATAGCCATCACTACAATCATAATACCCAATGCACCACCTTTCCCCCATCTTCTGTCATTTAAATACCTAAACTTATGAGGGATGCCATATGATATAGGACACACTGCTCCTGCAATGTCCATGTTTTGATAAAGGATATCAACAACAATCTGACATCACACACATTACCGCATGATATTATAAATTAATAAGCAACAGGTAAAACATGTTTAACTATGAAAAGTAAAGGAAACGGGAATAACCATATTTATAGAATGTGCAAATGCAACACTTGCACATGGGTGAATCACAACCTTCACAGAAAGTTAAAGATAAAGATAAACATTTATTACACAGGAACTCAATTAGGGACTCTCTGATGCCCCTAAGATAGCTCATAAAATAAACACACAATATTACTAAGTGAAAGTACACCAAATAGTGGCCAGAGTGCCTCATTCATATGAGACAGGATCCAAGCACAACAATGTCCATGGCAGGATACAGAACATTAGTACTAATATAATAAACAGTGTACTATATATATTATGTCATTATTACACACTAATGACCAATAAGTGTTATTCAAGGCCCAACACAATCAGTGTAATATTATTTGTGAGTGGACAGCAAATGTACAGTTGTGCGCTCTGTTCCCCACCATTCTTTCTATGATACACCGGTTATAAATTTTGCCATCTTACGCTTCATGTCACACAACAAATACATATTAATATCTCTGCGAAGGGTGGTACGCAGTACTAAATCACATCCTCTCCACCGTGCGACAACCGCCATGCTTAACTTAGGACAGAATCTCAGTCACTGATTCCATCAACAACTTGATACACCTACACAAACATTACTGCATTCTGGTAACAGATGTGATGCCAGACTTCACTTACTGCTGAACACCCAATTCCTGTACTATGTTGAATATTGTTGAACTGCCAAATTGTGTATAATTCTAACATTAAAGGGCACTGAAGTGATTCATTCAGGCTATTCTAGTTAACTGTGTACCTACTAAAAGTACATAGCATCAATGTATTCATTTCTCCCCAATTACTATTTATGTGGCCTAACTACATATATTAACCATTAACCCATCATTGCCACATATAACATGTAAGTACCCTTCCCTGCTTTACACATGTTATAAATATTACACATATATTATGGTTATTTTCCCCTACTCATTGTTGCTTTGTGTTCATACCCAACACTTGACCAAACATCCAATGTGATGCTCACCATAATCACAGACTAATCCTGTAAACATATCTTGCTGCTGTATACACATACACATATGATTCTCACCACTCTGTTGTTAAGTAACCTTCATTTCTAGCAACCTCACAAGCACTTACTCCCTTCCATGCCAACATGGCCTGCATGGCACCACGTGGCATTATTTCAGTCTTTACTATAAATTAATTTATGACCCCACACATTGTATATTTTGGTGAATCTCCCACATATCTATTTAGCCAGTAACACATTAATGCCATAGGATAACCATGTAAAATAATTCCCAACAAAATAATCTTGTGCCAGCATGGCTGGCATGACATGACATCGGTCTCTATGATACTTAACCACCATCAATGACCTATTCTACATATTTCACATCACCATTGTCTGCTTGCTGACATCTCTATGTGCTACATGTTATTTTCCTAAAGTTTCAGGGACACCAAATCAATCTTTCGAACAGCTCACTTTAGTAATACTCATCTACATTATCTGTTTGTATTTCTTTGTTCCTTCAAGCTCACCTAACTAGCAATTCTTTTCACCCACGCCTGTTCCACCATGTAAACACTTTCAAGTTGGTAAACTGGCGTGTGCTGCGATTTAACAAATATTTATTAAATTAAACATTTTAAACTTACGGCTTTTTCTTCTGACATATGTTGTTCACTGATGAACAGATGGGAAACCCCACATATCTTGTCTCAAAGCGGATTGGCCACAAAACTACACGGGGCCCCAGCGCCTGCCTTTTAACCGAGCTGGCTGCTACAAGGAAACATGGCCTCCGATCTTTGTTTCAAGTGGCGTTTCCGGCGTTGCCAGATATTTTCTTGAGGCAGACCAAACCAAAATAAATCGTTGGTTTGGCGCTATCACATATCCAACCCCTTACTTTTTTGACGTCCCGTCAAAAGGAATGGACTATCATATCTCCTTACCCCAACCATCTCTTTAAAAGTTAACATCTACACATAAACCATCATCAAAATTACAAACGCCAAAAAAAAAAATAAAGCCACCTGTGACCTCATCCAAAAATAATCATCAATGAAACAAGGATTCAATTAAATTTACACACAAACCGCCATCAAAATGACAAAGGCATAACAAACCTATGTCACATGTTACCACATCCAAAAACATAATCATCAATCAAATAAGAAATTCATGACATCTACCCATAAACAGTCATCAAAATGACAAATGCAATTATTACATGGAGATAACAAACTCATAAATACCTACATAGATATGTACCTAAACTCAATAATCATGTCAACAACCTCGAAAAAAAAGTGGATGATTTCCATACACGAATGGTTATCGAGATGTCACCTTCGCCAAACATGAACACAAACTTCCTTTTCATTTGGCCGACTATCGACAATACAAATGCCAAATCAGTTCCCATTGCAAAAGGGAAACACATTAAGCCAAGGGATTCAACTTTTGAAAGAAATCTCATCTTCGGTGCCACCGCCTCATCTTGGGAACTGCTGGTTATATCTTCTAACCATATTAATACCCTAAAAAAAAGATTGTCCCATCATGGTCAGGCACTACCTACAAAGTAATGCACCCTAAAATGTAAATCATTAGATGACAAATATCATGGTAATAAGCATATACAGGTCACCTTTACATTGATACCAGGCATTATTCATGACACAACTAATATCATAGGCAGTGTTACCAAAAATAGTGACACCAATAGGGAGAAACAGTTCCCTGCCACCTGAGTGTCAGCAGTGCTACACAACCAATTAATAACCCCAAAAAATTAATAATTCCCCTCTTTACCTGTTATCTTGACAACTGGACCTCACACTCCTGACCCACTTAGCTAACAAGTAGTCACATCAGACTTCTATGCCCTAACAATTCCCTAGTCAGGGAGCACAACCATCAACAACAACAAAAACTTTCTGTCACCTTTGGAGAGCTTGCCCCCAAAACCTAAACTGCTGGTTATATCCCTGAAGAGTACCACTAAAATAAATAGTCTTGTTCTATTCATACATCACTTACAATGTGAAACTGTAGATTACATCACCAGGCATCAGTGAGTTCCAAATACCAATAATCTCAACACAAAAGTATAAACTATACTAACTCAGTTGTAGGTACTAATGACTAACATAACATCAGTAAGGAAAAATAGCTCTTCTGCTATAAGAGCACCAATCGTAACATAATGAATACAACCCTCACTTCTTACATAAAAATAATTAAACATAAAAGCTACATAAACATTAAACCAGTAACCTTTATATTGGTTACTACTTCCCTTAACTCCAGAAATTCCACACAAAATGCATTTTACACAAATAATACCATTTGTTTCTTCTGGTCAAATATAAGCTTCCTGCAGCTAATGGGATACCTGGGTGGTTTGTGCTTCTAACACTGTACCCTTACACTAAAAAGAACATTTCATCCTGTGTCACCTATAACCTGGATATAAACACAAAGGAACACCCCATACAGGGTCAACAAAACGTTATTTCAATAATATCCCCACCTCATGAATTCACCTTTGAAGTTACTCTCTTACTGGACATGATGGTCAATGACAACACCACATGAACAACAGAACCACCCCTTTCACCTGGTCTGCCTAGTGTTCTTTGCACTCTAAAAGAAAGACATGTCATCACATGACACCATCTACCTGCAATCATAATATATAACAACAGCAAACCATAACTGCTAATTAACTAACTACACTAAGGCTGTCTATCCAAAAGACTGGAATTCCTAAACAGATGAAAACAGTCTCTATCTTTCACAACCATGTCTAACGGGCAAAATTTCTTGCTGGTGGTCTTTCACAATCCCCTTTTGCACAAAGTCCGAGTTGACATTCGGTAGAAAAAATTTTGCCTCACACCTGACAACACACTGACCACGGTCACTCCCCCTGCCCATTTGCACAGTTTGCCCCTCTTTTGGGCGACCACACTGATACAAGGAGACTTCCACGTCCCCTCCTCCTCTGCCTCTTCCTGCGAAAGAAATTTCTCTGGTTGCAACGCATAACCATCCGGCTATCAAAATTTGAAAACTGCCCCCATTGGACTGCTGGGGCTGATCCTTTGGAAGGATCAACCTGGGGCGGACTCTGTTGTCGCTTAAGGCCCTGTCGGTCTCGGCGGCTTACGCTTGCAAACACTTCACTACAAATCACTCTAGAGGGGTTCTGAAAACCACAAACCCCCTCTTTTGGACACCTATTCTGGGGGGGGTGCGGTTCTACACACATTGCCCCTCTTGCGTCGTCCTTGGGCTGCAGCAACGAATCAGCTAAGGCTCTCATCCGACCTAGCTTAGCTCGAATTCCTCCAACACCACATCATCATGCTGAACCCTTACACCCACCACTGCATGAGGCCACCTCTCTGAACTGTAATCTTGAGGTTCTACATATTGGTATGTAACAGACTTCAGGAGCTAATGACACACCAGCCCATCGCATGGCCAAGTCTCTAACACAAAGGAAAGTCACTGACGGGTCATGCGATATCCTCTCCTCTGCCATTTCTCCTGCTGAGAACATTGTGTAGCTTTGCAACAAACCAGTCTCTTAGATCACTGGATCCCCAAGCAACCATGCCCGTCTTTTCTCTGAGCTTCCAGCACCAAACGAAAAGCTTTGTGGACCCGGTTGTGAGAAATCCATGAGGGATACCCCAGCATCTTGTTTCACTTGGAAGAAAGCTGCAGCAAGTTCCCACCATGCTGCGCTGCTCTCCATACACCTGCTGAATGGTCTGCAGTATCTCCTCAGGGTCATTACAAGCTGACCTAAGTTCAAGTTCCGCCCACACACTGGGAGCAACACTTTCACAAATAATGTCCACTTTTATCTTCATCGCACACCGCACCAGCCCTCCAGGGCAGATCTCACCTTCCTCACATACTTCTCAACAGTTGGCCCACCTTTTCTGGCCAAAACAAGGAACTTCTATCTTCACAGGTGCAACTATGTACCTGACTTCACCAGAGGGCCCTGTGACGTCAGGGGCACCAACTGGGAGGGGAACTACGGTCCCTAACGTTGAAGACAGACATCCTGGCTCTGGATAGGATACAGTGAAAGTGTACTAGGAGGCAATTTATCTGAGCCCACTCACCATACAGGGGACTCCTCTCTTGTGCAGGAAAGCCCTGGGGATCTCAGCAGCAAACCGGGTTCTAATGTCACAACTCAAAGACAATGGACACCACAAACATAAACACTGACCTATCACACAAAACAATCACTAGATACTAAGACAATTCTAACAGAAAAATTCAAAGGCTGCCACTATATCTCGTCGGGGTCGCCATTTTGTAGTCAATGGTAAAAGACAAAGTATGATTATCATGGTAAAGACAACATATTAAACACATGAAGCAATGAGCACATGCAATATAACATTTGAATTAACCTACATATAACAAATGTCTCCCATCAAATTATCCACTTTGCTATTCCCTCTAGTTGTACTACTGCTATCATGAGACTACATCTCTAATGGTTAAATGCAGCAATCAATGCTGCATCATCAGATCACCCACTATTGTCTTCTCCAGTTGTGCCACTGCTGTCATGGGATTACACTTGATATGGCTAGGATAGAAACACCTTCTAATGCAACAACCTCAGCCTGCTCCACCTACCATACAGCCCAGAATTCATTTATACAGAATGTCTTCAGTTCAGGGGGTCATTACCTACAGATCTCTGACACAACACAACTTCTCATCCCCAACACCACAGGCTGAGAATACCACTCATAAATGCCAATGTTACATAGCAACACTCATCAACTATGTCAACATCAACACCGAACACAACTCAGCTACACCGGTGTACAACGACTCTAACAGGACAACACCATTTGAACATGTACATACAGGACATAAATACAGTTCAATGCACCAACAGCAATCAGCAGACATAGGATATGCAATTCAACATGACATCACCAGGACACACACATTTGTACTAGTGACAACTAGACAACATCAATATACCATGACACCAGCAACAATCAGGACACAGGCTATAACATAAGTCACCGACAACAACTCAGACATATAACATACATCGCGACATAAAACCATCACAATCATCAAATGATCACTCTCACCATAGCCATCACTACAATCATAATACCCAATGCACCACCTTTCCCCCATCGTCTGTCATTTAAATACCTAAACTTATGAGGGATGCCATATGATATAGGACACACTGATCCTGCAATGTCCATGTTTCGATAAAGGATATCAACAACAATATGACATCACACACATTACCGCATGATATTATAAATTAATAAACAACAGGTAAAACATGTTTAACTATGAAAAGTAAAGGAAACAGGAATAACCATATTTGTAGAATGTGCAAATGCAACACTTGCACATGGGTGAATCACAACCTTCACAGAAAGTTAAAGATAAAGATAAACATTTATTACACAGGAACTCAATTAGGGACTCTCTGATGCCCCTAAGATAGCTCATAAAATAAACACACAAAATTACTAAGTGAAAGTACACCAAATAGTGGCCAGAGTGCCTCATTCATATGAGACAGGATCCAAGCACAACAATGTCCATGGCAGGATACAGAACATTAGTACTAATATAATAAACAGTGTACTATATATATTATGTCATTATTACACACTAATGACCAATAAGTGTTATTCAAAGCCCAACACAATCAGCGTAATATTATTTGTGA